>JAFVLL020028067.1:0-63519 GCA_021397915.2 Tor tambroides
ATGTGCCAGCATCAAATGAAAGGATGATATACCTAAACTAATTAAACACGACAGGCGGGTGGCAGGCGTCCAGAAGCTGGCAGCCAGCGCTCAGGTGAGGGAGATTCTTGTTTAATCACTTTAAGCCTCTCCAGGTTCTCAGGAATGGATGAGGGTGTAGTATAGCAGTAAATGAGAGAGAATAAAAACACTTACCTGGCACTGAATCAAACAGGTGTTTGGAAATGGAAACTTGTCTGTCTACATTTATTCTTTAAAGGGGACGTTTCTGGGTGTGTTGCAGGGCACACGAGGACAAATTAGCTTATGGGGTGCAAGTCGGGCACCGAGTGGCCTTCCACTCCCCAAAGGTTCTCTGGGAAGCGTAACGCTATAAAGCGGCTTTATTTGCCCGCCACTGGCCTGTTATTATGTCTTGGTCTGTTATTAACAATATACTACGCAGGATCAAAGCCATGGAAAGAGGAGCAAAGGAAACCTTTTTTTCCTTCCCCCCCGAGTTTTAAAAATACGCTCATGGTGCAGTCCAATTTTAAAAACAGTCTCCGTTTACATATATACAGCACCATTAGCTAATAAAAATCGAGGGAATTTTAGATTGAGTTTCTAACGAATTATGACACTGAAATTTAATGCTATGATTTGTTAAATATGACTGACAAACCATTACAGAAAAATGATCATTTCAGAAAATAGCCCTCCCAAAATGAAGCCCTGCTTGTCGCTTTTTTTTTCATGAATCTGATTAAACAGTCATCCAACACATATTAAGGAGTAAATTTCCCAAAATATTTGCAGCACTTTTGTGCACATTTTGGCGCAAAAACCGCATGTCTTTCACTAACCATCCATAACACAGTTAAACCAAGTTCTAAACTGAAATAAATTAAAATGATGTATAAATATTAAAAATACAAAAATGCACACAACAAAATGACTACAAATTAAACTTCAAAAATCTAAAAATTAAAAAATATTAAAACCATAATAGCATAAAAATAATACAAAAATAACACTGAATGCAAGTTTTTTTTACATTATGCCATGTGTCAAGAGCTCCTATAGAAGACGTTAATATAATCTGTTATCATTTATGGAAGCAGTTAACAAGTTGTATTTTTTTCTGTGCTGTTAAATTAATGGCAGTTTTTCAGACACCTGTTATTATTTTTGCAATTCTGCTGGTGGCACATAAATGTGGTGTAGCACTATTTCAAAATTTCTTCAAATAGTGCTGCACCATGAGTATTTAAATTCAGTGACTGTTATTCTTTTGAGCACAAACATGATTATTTTTTACGCAAATGAGGTTCGAATTCAGCTCGTTCACCAAATTCAGTGCCATTTGAGTGATGAAATGTGGTCAATTTCATTTTAGGAGACATTTAAAAAAAATTAGATTTAAGATTTAATTTAAAAACTATAAATCTCTCTTAAAATATTTTGATTTTTTAAGTAGTAAATTCACCTTTTCATTTTCAAATATCTTTCAAAAGTTGTATAAACAAAGTTGCATTATTCACACAAATCCCCATCTTTCTAAATGTGCAAACCACCATAAAACACGTGCCCACCCCGCTGCCCACTGCAGTGTCGGACGCGAGGGGTAGGGGGCGCACCTGCTGTAGGGCTGAGGCTGGAGGTTACCTGGGAGGCGTCTGGGCACATCGCTGATGGAGGGCAGCCCCGTGGCCCGGCTGGATGAGAGCGGGGTGGTGGAGTGCACAGATGGGGAGGCCATGGGACTCAGGTACGACGGGTACGTCTGGTCATATGACCAAGGTGGGGAAGACTGAGCCTGGCGTGGATCTAAAGGTACAAAAGAAAAGAAAAATTTAAGAAAGCAAAGTAGTTAAAGGGATAGTCCACCCAAAGATGAAAACTCTGTCAACATTTACTTGCATATTGGTTCAAACCTGCATGATTTCCTTTCTTCTGTGGAACACAAAATAAGAAATATCAAGAATGTTGGGAATTAAACCGTTTCGGTTCCCATTGACTTTTATTGTTTGGACGAGAAAAAAAAATACAATGGGAAATAAAGTTGTTTAGTTAGTCAGCATTCTTCAGAATATCTTCTATTGTGTTTTGCAGAGGAAAGAAATGCATAGGTTTGAAAAAGTCATGAGGTGTATATATATATATATATATATATATATATATATACACATATCACCTGGGGGTTTTCTCACCAATAATGATATGTTATGTTAATTAATCAGTATAACCTGTCATTAATTTAATTAAAACTGACAATTCAACTGTTCTATTTATATTTGTCTGTCTCAAATAGAGTCTTTGTGTGGTAAGCAAATACAATGTGATCCCTTGGGCAAAGCATTTAAATGAAGGCATTCTCAAACATTTGTCTGAGATGACATATTTCATGCCTCATAATTCAAGCTTTCTGTCATGCCAAGTATCAGTTTTAAAGCAGGCAAATAATCGCTAAAGTCAACAAAATACGGTGCATTCCTTCTCAGATTCAGTCACTTGGCTTGCACACAGTACAGTAACAGGACCCAGAGTACAGGACATGCGCTCTCAGAGCAGTAATTAAGGACAGGTGATATCCTGTTCTCTCACAGTGACACAACGCACTGCCCTAGGCTGTCCGCACTTGGTTTCCACTTGTCCATCATGTTTCAGTGTGCGATTTCAGCTTAGATAAACCACTTTGTGCTGAGACGAATAGACATTACTGTAACACCAGATATGCTGAAATGCTTGGGAGGATGAGAAAATATAATCGCTCTTAGTAAAAGAAACAACAATTCTGACTGACAGGTTAGCGGTGACTTAAAGGATCATTTACTTCATTCATGTGGTTTTGTGTGCAGATGATATCAATAAATCAGGAGCATAAGAACGAGCACATTTGTAAATTAACATTGCCTGAGTAACTGATTAATTACAAGAACATGGATTTTTTTTAACATCAAGATAAGCTAAAAAAAATAGTGTATAGATAGAAAGTGTGAGGAGCTGTGGCTGACAAGATATATATATATATATATATATATATATATATATATATGAATAATTTTTTAACCAGAAAATAATTTATAAACGAACAGACAAACAAACAAATAAATAAAAAGCAATGCAAGTTGCTTTGGATAAAAAGTGTGCAAAATGCGTAAATGTAAATATACATCCATCCATTCAAAAAATCCACTTGTCTTTATTCTGTCTATCTATCTGTCTATCTATCTGTAATCTCATACCTGTTATCTGAGTCTGCCCCTGAGGTGTGAAGGAGTTGGGGTTGCTAAGCGAGGGCCGTGGCGTTTGCGTTGGCACAGTAACCCGCATGGTGGTCTGCCGGATTCGCTCCAGTTCACTGAGACGGTCAGAGAACAGTCCAGCCTTCGGCGAGTCATCCAACTTCGGCCTGTGCCCTGCAATCAACATACTGCCTTTAATAAAAAATTCTCAAAAAAAACAAAACAAAAAAAACATTTCTAACACGACACACCTCAAATGTGTCAGTATCTATCTATCTATCTATCCATCCATCCATCATACTGAAATTATATATGATTTTTATACAATGATATAACCCCCCCCCCATACACACATACATAATTCACTGTAAAAAGTTTTTAGTGGGTCTTGAAATTGATTCTATCTCCTAGCATGAAAATGTTAGCCAGTCTATGATGTGTATGTATGGCATTGGTTTGACTATGAGACAGGTGTTCCATTTCCCCTCTATATAAGAGCTTTCATTATGCCCCATGGCATTTGAGTCTTTCAAGCCACAATCTACCGTGACTTTGCCATATGGAATCAAACCGAATCTAATTTCATTTCCATAAAAAAGTTTTAAATATTACATATTCCATATCCTTAAAATATCTATTAATCTGTCCCATCAGGGCGGGGATTTGGCTTTGACAATGAAGTGCTATGCTTGGCATATAATAACATTTTGTTGGCACACATTGAACACTCGACCTTCCCAGACAAGACCAAACCCATATAATACAAGACCGCATATGCCTCCTCTGTGTAGGATGCACGATGACACTGGCCAGCACCTTTCTGGAACGCTATAACAAGAGCGTTTAAGAGTCCATAGCCTCAAGTCTATTCTTGGCAAATTAGAGGAGGGATAAGACATCAGTGCGGCCCAATACACAACTAGCCCCTTTTTCCACATTAAAATGGCCCAGTGTCTCCCTCAGACTGCAGCAGTTTTTTTCGGAGAAGGCTGTAAAGTAAATATCAAACAGGAGAAAGAGAAAAACTCCTGCTGGAGTTGGCAGTGCTCCAGTTGGCACCGACAGAACACGTTACCTCTATATCTTGACTAACTGGCCTGAGCCAGAAGAACAAAGAGAAGCAGCAAACACTCAGAAAAGTTTCATAATCAAATCGTTAAAGCACTTTAGAATGTCTAGAATACGAACTACTGTATGAATCAGTATTTAAGGTGTCATTCTTTATTATCTTAAGCTATAAGTAAGTCATAGGTGCTGCTAGACTCTATTTCGAGAAGGAATCTTTCATCTCAGCCCCCCCTAAAAATCTGAGCTTAACTGTCAGCACCTTTACAAATCTGTGATTACGTGATTTCTCTTAATGTACATTGTCTGCAGTGAGTTTTCTGAGGTTATTTCACTCTTAATTCTTCACAAAAAGAAAAAAAGAAGTACTTAGTATTTTTGTCTTGTTTTCCGTTACAAATTTTTAAACATTCTTAAATCAAGACATTTACTTAAAGGGACAGCTCACCCAAAAATGAATATTTTGTCATCATTTACTCACCCTCAAGTTGTGCCAATACTGTATGAATTTCTCTCTTTTAGTAAAAAGAAGACCATTTGAATAACATGGGTTACCGAACAGTTTACGGTAGCCATTGAATTCTATGGCATGGAAAAAAATACTATGGAAGTCAGTGGCTACCGTCAACTGTTTGGTTACCAACATTCTTCAAAATATCTTCTTTTGTGTTCAACAGAGGAAATGAATAAACTCCCTTAATTTTGATAGAGTTTCAGAAAAGTTTATCTTCATAAGATGTTAACTGATGGCCTGGAGTAATGTGGATTACTAGTGGATTACTCTGATGTTTTTATCAGCTGTTTGGACTCTGACGGCACCCACTCGCTGCAGAGGATCCACTGGTGAGCAAGTGACGTAATGCTTAAATTCTCCAAATCTGTTCCCTTGAAGAAACAAACTCATCTAAATTATAGATGGACTGAGAGTGAGTAAATTTTCACAGAATTTTAATTTTTTAACTCTTACTTTAATATCTCAGTCACTTTGCTTCTCAAGTAAATGCATCTTAATTTAAGAATGTTTAGATATTTGTCCTGGAAAACAAGACAAAAATACTAAGCAAGAAAATCACATTTTCCAGCATATTTTACTGACCAATGGCAGAAACGGTGTTTAAGAAACCTGTTTAAAAACATTCATTCATTATTTCCATTTGGTGCCCCAAATCATTTAGAAATTACACACTTCATCTTTAATATTGGGCACGTCTTCTGCATGTAGAAGCATGAGAAATTACACAGGAAAAATAATATAGCATTTCATCACAATGAAAACATTACAGCTAATGGAAAAATCATTAGCTTGACTCCGAGTGTAACTTCGGGACACAGTTGCATTGCACCGTGCCTTTGAACTCGAGAGCAATGTGACATATGTAAAAGCTAAAAGCTAGCATAACTCAACCTCCTAGGAAGTGCAGCACTTGAGCAAACCATACCTTTTCACACAAAGCCAATTTATCTACTATAAAAAGCCAAACTATAATTTTCTGTGACAAGCTGAATCCAGGCAGTGATACTAATATAAATCCTGCTGGGGAAATAAAACAAAGATGTGCTTTGTGCGACTTAATTTCACAGTGATTCATAAGAAACATAATGTTCTGTGCTCAGTGAGACAGCGGACTCTGATCACCAGTAAATTTAGAGTCTTCAACATGCATCCAGCCTCCCTAAAGACAGATTTGCAAGGGGTGATATTTACATTTTTCTGGGAGTGTTGAGAATCACTGGAGCAGAAGTTACAATAAGACCACATACAGGTAATAGGAACACCAGAGATGAATTTGCAAATCAATGGGAATTTTCAGCAAGAGTTCTGGAATGTTAAGTGGCTTGTTTTTGATTCTGTCTGGGAGGAATATGTAGCCACCTCAGTTTGGATAATGTATCCTGTTACATTTGCTCGCCCAAGAAGTACCTCTTGGGGGTGAGGGCAGCCAAGTGGTTAACAATCCGGGCTGCTAACACAAAGGTTTTAGGTTCAATCCCAACGGTGTGGATAAAATACAAAACCAGGAACGAGTGTTAGAAAGATCACAAGCATCTTTGTACTGTTGAGCTCGACAGGTTGCCTCAGGGCAGCTGTCACTGGACCTCGGCTTTGAACAAAGAACCTCTGATCAAATACAGTTAATAACTAAATAATGGTCTCTCCCACACTGTGATAATTATGATGTATACATATATCTTTTCTGTATGCTTTTGAGAAAAAAAAAAAAGTTGGCTGGAGCTGTGGCCTAGTGGTTTTGTGTCTGATTTGCAATATTTCTTGCATATGATTCTTCCACTTCTTCCCTGTCTACTCTCTATTTTTTTTATAATAAAAACTAGGGAAAACACACACAAAAAAAAAAATTACAGAAATGAAACACTGCAATTTGAGACATTAATAGTTATGCATGATGGAAAGCTATGACAATTATGATAGATAATAAATAAATTCATACAGGTTTGGAACAACTTGAGAGTGAGTAAATAGTGACAGTTTTCATTTTTGGGTGAACTATCCAATTAATTTTTTTTTTTTCTCCAGTGTGGTTTAGCATTTACTAAGCCACAGATTACAGATTCATTAACTTACAGATAGCAAATTATATGTGTATTTAGTGGTTTAATTGCTGTTTTAACGTCATGATTAGTGGATTGGACCATAGACATCAATGCCTTTTTTTTTGCATTCTTCAAAATTGAGAACTTACCCCTGCTGAAATGTAGGCTTCATGACTTTAAGGGTCTTAAAATATCATAGTGACAGAGAGTAAAGGAATGAGCACCGGGACATCATCTGTATGCGGAGAGGTATTTAAGAGAGCCAGGAAACCAGATGATATCACTGCTGGAGGGAAAGTCCCAAAAATTCCTGTCATCCCCCAGCCAGTGGAGTGAGATTTTTGATAGCTAGCACTTCCATGTCCAGTCACAGAGCGGAAGCGCTAACACATTCATTCCAGATGTTTAAATGGCCCTGTGGGATGTGGCCCAGCCTCCAGCTGACACAGATCTTATCTCAGGTTGAGAATCACAGAGCAAAGAGAATCATAATGAAGTAATTCCTGTTTTCAGGCTTCCTTTGATGATGGGGTTAGTCTGTATGGCCACACCAACTGATCCAAAAACAATGGGGGGAAAAAAATTAACGAGTGTGAAGTATATGATCTGAGGTTTCTTGGAATATTAGACGTACAGCACGAGAAGCTGTTTGTGCAAGGAAATCTAAACAAACACTAACGATCTAATAATGAATTCTGATAGAAATAGAAATAGACACAGAATCTGGTGAATTTAAGCCACAGTCAGTGTCAATGCAACACTGCGGCTTCTTTTTATATGCAATTTATTTTATATGCAATATATATATGAATAGTGGCATCAATAATATTGTTGCATTTTATTTAAATGTGTTCCATGTTGACAAGAAATTAACGCATGTTCTACGTTTTAGCACAATATTGAAGGGTAAATTAATGATGTTTATGTCATTAAATAAAATTCATAGTTCCAAATGTATAAATATATCAGATGATGAAACAGAAATGACTTTAATTATAGGGTACATTGATACTTTAAACCAAACAACCAAAAAAGACCATTTGACTATATATTTTATTGTGGATAAAATTTTAATTTAAAAGATTTAATTTAATTTAATTTAATTAGTTTGCATTTAGCATTAGTAATTTCAAAGAACTGTTTTCTATTTTAATATCTTTTTAAAAATGTAATTCCTATGATGGCAAAGCTGAATTTTCAGCAGCCATCTTCAGTGTCACATGATCCTTCAGAAATCATTTGAAGTGTATTAAACTAGAAAACAACTTTTAATTGTAATAATATTTCACAATATTACTGTCTTTAGTCAAATAAATGCAGCTTTGTTGAACATAAAAGACTTCTTTCAAAAACATTAAAAAAATCTTAATTATTCCAAACTTTTGAAGGGTAATGTCTATATGATTTTAAAAAAATTGTTAAAGCAGTATCATAACAAAAATACAGCAAGTAATCAAAGCTGTGAAACTAATATTGTATTTTAGATTTTTGAACAGATTTTTAAAACCTTTGCTGTTTTCCGTGTCAACTGCAATATTTCAATAGAAAACGCATTTGGGAGAAGGCTAATATAACCCAAAATATCTTCACTATCTGTCTCCACCAATAATGGCGTTTAACCTCAAACAAACATTGGTATTTGACATAACTACCTGTGGGTGAGGCTACTGTAAATGTCACAAAAACATCTGCTGAATGTCATCCTAACATCTGACAGGGGATATTTTAGAGACATCTTACAGATCTTTCACATCGAATAGACGTCCGGGCGGCGCACATACGGCAGCCCGGAAATTATGGAAATTCATCACCGGCCGTCATCAACAGGGTTTTTGAGAAAGTCAGCGGAAGAACGGAATAAACTGGAAAAGAAAATCAGAGAAAAAGAGAGAGGGGGAAGGAGAAAAAGGAAAGTGGGAGGAAAAAGCAAGGCTGTTGTGGAGTACTGCCAGGTGTCTGTGTGGTCTTTACATTTCAGCATTTAGGAGGCAAGCCAAGCGGAGAAGGGGTACAGAGACACACACACACACACACCAACGCAAAAGGCCCTCGGCCCTTTTCAAACCGCAGGCACACGTCTTCATCACCTCCATGCGGATATGAAAGCAGTACGACTCGAAACCGGGCGCCATCAGTATTTCTCGCCTTCTAATGATGCAGCACCGATGTACGCAGCAACTATCCAAACCAGACGCAAACACACACACACAGCCTGAGCCCGCGACCTCGGCGGTTGGCACCTTCACACGCAGCCTGAATGGATCGAGCCTGTGGTTCTGGTTTTCTCTCCTTCTCCTCTCTTGTTTTGGTTGGTTTTATGTGAGCAGTTCCCATTGTAAATTTAACTCGCCCCAAAGTGACGCCTCTGCAAAGCGAAACCCACTTCTTTTTTACTTCATTCATTGTAAGCTTAAACAATGTCTATCAGTCTTGTGTGGTCTGTTTTGAAAGGAGCCAAAGCTGCCGTTTTTTTACTGTAATATCAGCCGCTGTTATTGCTAAGGCTAAATTATTATCCCCTTTCAACTTGTTGATGTGTCAAAACAATGAGACTCATGTGTCAGATTTGGGATTTTAGCTTCAAGCAAATCCGCTTGAAAGGGGATTTCGAGCAGATTTACTTGCGGTCTCTGCGACTTTGACTGCTTTGATTGAGCTGCGGAGAGACAAAGATGCATAGAGCGCTTCCTAAAGGTGTTACGCAGAGTGACAGTCTAACACTGAATCCATAATTACACAGGGCCCCCGGTGCAGGTATGTTAGTTTAACCAACCCCACCCCGACTATTAGATCAAATGACGCTTAATGAGTGCTATTAGGAGTTAGTGTGTACACAAAGACTCAGACACACACACGTAAGACACACACACACTTCATGGAAGCAACAAGCAAACCACAAGCAGGCATCTCTTGTTAACATTAGACAGGCATATAACCAAAAATAAGCAACATGCATGTCATATTATATGGCAACAAATCATTTCATTCACTTTCTTACCACTGACACGACACTGTTGGAATTAATAATGCACAGCTTAAAGTAACTAATAAAATGCTGGTTTTAAGTCACATGACGTGAGCCCTTTTTTTCGTCATCTGTATGAGGAACGCACATGCTGAAGTGCTCCTCATATTGTGCTATTTCTGTACATTTTTTTTTATAAGTTAATGAAATGTTATTCAAAGATCATAAAAAAACATCAAAATATAAAACTTGGAATTTTTATGAATAGTGGCATCAAGAATATTATTGCATTTTTATTTATTTATTTTTTTAATTTAAATGTTTCATGTGTTTATGAGAAATTAACACATGTTCTATGTTTTGGCATGATATTAAAGGGTAAATTATTGATATTATTTATGTAATTACATTGAATCCATAGTTCAAAATGTATAAATATATCAGCTGATGAAACAGAAATGACTTTAATTATAGGATACATTAATACTAGTGCTGTCAAATGATTAATCGCGATTAATCGCATCCAAAATAAAAGTTTTTGTTTACATAATATATGTGTGTGTACTGTGTATATTTATTATCTATATATAAATACACACTTATACAGTATATATTTTGAAAATATTTACATGTATTTAGATGTACATATTTATATAATTTATATTACATATAAATATATTTAATATACAAATATAACATATTTTTCTTAAATATATGTGCATGATTGTGTATTTATATATACATAATAAATATACACAGTACACACACATATATTATGTAAACAAAAACTTTTATTTTGGATGCGATTAATCTCGATTAATCGTTTGAAAGCACTAATTAATACTTTAAAACCAACAAAAAAACAAAAAACAAATGACCATTTGCCTATATATTTTATCGTGGATAAAATAAAATATAAAAATGTATGAATATATACTACCATTTAAGAGTAAGAGTAAGATTTTTTTTCTATGCATCATTTTTCAAATCTTGAAAACACTGATAATAAGAACAACTTTTTAATGAGTATTGGCTGCTGAAAATTTAGCTTTGCCATCACAGGAATAAATTACATTTTCAAATAAATTTAAAAAAAGAGTTATTTTAAATTGTGATAATATTTCACAGTATTACTGTTTTTATTGCATTTCTGATCAAATAGATGCAGCCTTGGTGAGCATAAGAGACTTATTTCAAAAATTCCAACAATCTTACCACCCCAAACTTTTAAACAGTAGCCCATATATAACTTGTTTTATTTTTAGTAATGCAGTTATTTTATGAAAAAAAGGAAATTAAAGACAAAGGTGTCTAGTAAATTAATAAATGCAGAAACATCCATCTTGCATCTTAAAAACAGTACAGTTCTTTGTGGCTGTAAGTCTCAAAAATAAAAATTCAGATGTTTGTCAGCTTACAGAATGGCAGCCATTTAGCAACAAGTAGCTACAACATATCCATGACATTCATTCTTGCAATAACCTTTACAATAACAAAAAACTTTCTCCATAATTCGATTCAAATGTTAAGACAGCAGTCCTGCACTGTTATGATACAACTTCAATAAAAAACAGGTGTGTGGACTTGCTGAGCACTTCTGGCTACCAGAACGACCCACGTGTGAGCCAATCAAGAAGAAACTCACTGAGAGACGTCTGTCACAGTCAAAGACTCAACGCTCTCGTTGTCTAGCGCTTTCACAGTTCATATGGCACCCATCAAGATCTATTAAATACACAAACACATTAATACACTTCCTGTACTGGATATCAGCCTCAGAATGAGGCCTGTGTGGTGGACCAGGAAAAACACGACTCAAATGAACATGACAGCCACCCGTACTGGACATAATGAGGATATTTTGACTGAAATACTCATAATTTTATGTACAAAAACATGTTACAGTTATTTCTATGATTCTCAAAATATATGAACGCATAGAGATGTTCCATCAGGTGTTTGGCTGACAGCACACTGTAGGCACTGTCTGAACGTGCGAGACGGGCCTCTTCCCTAATTACCTGCTCATTAACACCAATTTGAAGTTTAATGAGGCAGAATTGTAAATGAGGCGTTCTTCGATAAAATCAGGGTGAAAAAAGTGAAATTATTAAGAGGGCACGTGTGATTAGTCCCATAATGATCAGTGTCAGCGAACGCATGGACATCTGCACGTGCTCAGAGCGCAGGTGATGTTTGACAAGGTTCATTCATTTTTGGATTCATTTATTTCTCCCTCGTCTCTGCTTAATTGATGCCATGCTCTGAGACTTGTTTAACTGCTGTGTCAGAATGAATGTTACTGTAGTTGCTTCAAGACATTGACATTTGAATTGTATCTATACTGTCATATTACCTATTATATTTGAGGAGAGAAAGCACAAAATTTCATTTCACAGCTATATCGTTCTCATGAGATGTCACTATGCTGGTCACATGACCCCATCGTGTTGCATGTTCAATTCAGGCAAGTGGCGTCCAGTTACCAGTTATGTTAACAATTGTGGCTGGAAAGGGAAGGTCAAGTTCAGTGGACTGCATTATGGGACACAATATTTCACACAGTATTTACTTTTCTGGTAAATATAGTATGTATTCATAAAGTTATTCTATGGTTAATTAAAATAAACTTTAACAGAAATAAAAGGAAATACAAAAACCTCAAACTTATTTTATTTACTACAACACTGTAAAAAAAAAAATAAATAAAAAAATTGAGCCAACTTAAAAGTTTAAGGCAACCCAGCTTCAGCAGATTTTTGAGTTTTCTCAACTTATTTTTTTAGGAAATTTCTCAACTTTTTGTTGTATAAACTTAAATCAAAAAGTTGTGAAAACTCAAAAATCAGCTGAAGCTGGTTGCCTTAAACTTTTAAGTTTGCCCAACTTTTTTTTTTTTTTTTTTTACAGTGAATAACAATAGGAAATATATAGATATACTTAAAAAATAATAATAATAAAAATGACAAAAACACAACAAAATTATTACAATTTAACACAATTTAAAATGAAAATGGAAAATATAAAAATTTAAAAAATTAAAATATTACCAACTATAGTATTAATAATGTACTTATATATATATATATATATATATATATATATTGCAGTAATAGTATGTTAGTATGTAATTTCAGTATACATCCATAGCGCACTGCATTGAATACTGAATCCCACAATGCAATGCACTTGGACTTTCCAGTGTGATGAATGAACTGGAAGTGACATTAACAACAATTTTTAAAGAGACATTTTTACACAAAACTAGATTAAAAATAACCATATTTTATGAACAAATCAAATCAACTTGAAGTCAAAATAAATGTATATATTTCGTCAGTGCATATTAATGGTCTTCTTGTGCTCAGTTAATTTGTGTAATTCATGCAATATTAATTTAAAAAAAAACTATTATTTCAATATGATTTAAATAATGCTTAAATGAAACATTATTTATAATATAAAATGCTTAAACATTTTTAAAGAAAATAACAAAAATTGCCTATAAAATATTTTTAATGATAACTGGACATCACTAAATTTACCTTCAACAAAATGAGGTCATGTGATGGTAATACAGCACAGTGTTTGAAACATTTTAATCACAAACTGAATACAGTTTCTTCTTTTAAAATATAGTAAGCATTAGCACGCCAATATTATGCAATATATGCAGTAAACTTATGAAATCATTTGGTGTATCACAGACGTGGCATTCTTAATTGCAATCTGACAGCGTATTAAAAGCAGAATAATATTTAAGACACAGCCGAGGCAGGAGCTTTACAAAATCAAATCAGCAGTTCAAAAAAGCCCCCCATAAAAGACCTCCGGTATGCCGACCCTTTCATCTGTTCCTACGCACAATAACACGGCCTGCAAGCCTTTCAAAACTTCACTTATAGATAAGGCAGGAATAGAGGAAGTCTTCAACATCAAAGACGAGGCCTGTAGTTGCTAGAGGCCATTGTAATACAATGAAGAATCAAGACCATGTACAGCCGTTGTGTCTAAGTGCCTCTAAATACTAGTACCATATGTGTGCTCATTGAGAATAGTCTGAAAGTCAGAGAGAAAAAGAGAGGCAGAAATGTTGTTAGGGATGTGATAGGCTTGATTTCTACGCCAAGACGAAAGTATATATTTTTTCATAATAAAGTAAAACAGCTGCTCGCCAGACCAGTTGGCACTGAGAGATGTAGTAGATTTTTTTCGCTCTTTTATATGTGCCATTAAAACAAGCTGATGCAAGCACAATGTTACCGTTGTAGAACCTCTGTGCAGACACTAACCTAACGCCCAGACAGACAGCTTGTAAAGATAACACTGACAGACCAGCCGGCTACCGTGAAACATCCTAGAAAAGTGTCAATTCTCTATAGTCAACTTGAAGTCAATATTTTGTCAGTGCACATTCATGGTGTTGTGCACAATTCAAAGCAGGATTTTGGTTTTGCAGTGGGCCACTCCTAAATTATGGAATTTTATGTTAAAAATATATAATTATAACTATACACATAATATAAAAATGAACATTTTTTAAATTGAAATAATAATAATAATTACTAATATTATTATAAAATATTAATTATTGACATATTACATATTTAATTGACATATTATGGGAAAAGTATCACTTGAATAAAATTCACAATTTATCTTATACTACTACAATTACTAATTGACATTTTACTTGCGTATTTCATTTAAATATTAATAAGAATATAAAATGTTTAAATAATATTAAATATTCTCTATTTAATCTTTAATACTGTATTTAAAGAACCATCGAAATGACACGCACTGATGAATCATTCACATTAATACCTCTAAAATATGGTCAATTTTGATTCATGTTGACTTTAAAACTTTGTTTATCAAGACAAAACTGTTGTGTATGTGTGTCTTTAACTAAAGGACACATGAACAAAGTCAGAACAGATTGATTACGGTTTCCCAAACCTTACAAATTTTGAATTTTTAATGTTGCCTTCTAAGTCACATCACAGTAATGGCTCTCGACTCATTTTACACAGGACACGATAACCTGCAGTTCACTAACGATTCAGTGAGGAAGTGAGTTGTCTGAGTTGTCCAGCGTCTGATTAAGAATCATTCAGCGAATGGTTCAACTGATTCATTAAGAAGAAAAGAAACCAGTGATTGGTTCATGAATTGGAGAGCACATGCTATATTAAGTTTTTCCCCTCTCGTCACATACAAGTTCACAACTTTCCAAATATATTCAGCGATTCCACTGAATATCTCATTTCACTCAAAAATTATAGTATATATATCCAATGAATTAGTCATGGAAGGGATTGTGGAACTTTTATCCATATTTTTAAACATAAAACTGAAAAACTATTGCTATACTGATACTTCTATAAGGTAACAGCAATCCCGAAACCTCCATCAATCTGCCTACCCAGAGAGAATTACTTTGGGCAATGATTTCAAGACATCAGATTGAGGCCGAAATCAAAAAATAAATAAATCAATCACTAGCACATGCACCGGACGACCGCAAGCCTTTGATGAGGTGCGATTGCGGCCCAACGGAGAGGTGAACGTGATGACAGGCCTCATGGATGTGGTTAGTCACAGCAGTATGTAATATAAGGTGTACTCACTCCTGGGCTCCCGCGGTCCGTCCACCGTGACCTTAATGGCTCTGTGGTAAGTGGCCACTTGCGGTGGGTTTGTGAATACTGTAATCGTCAGGGTGAAGCTCTTCCCTGTGCAAACACAGAAACATTTAAGGCCTTTAGTCACTGTCAAAGCAAAACTGAGCACTTTGAGCTAATAGTTCAGGGGACATTTAAAGATTTTAATATTAGCATACTTTTTGTACTAGTTTTTTTGTTTAAATTTGAATCTTCTCAGAATGAAGATCAGTGGGCTGCTGGGAAATTTTGCAACGCTACACTGTGGGCCATCAGCAATCTAGACAGCTCGCTTCCCTGAACACCGTTTCCAGACAATTTGTGCTCTCTGGTGGTTTAACACAGGGGAACAAGGGATTAACATGACGCTCCAATGGTTCCTACTCATGAATGCCCCTGGTTTGCTGGAGACAGGAAGTAGTGGGTGGAATACTTTGGCAATGCTGAGAAACAGCTGGCAAGACGCATGGAATCTCAGCACCACACAGCAGCACAGATCTGCTGACACTGATTTTATAAGACTTGGGATCATAAAATATAATTAAATACGACCAAATGGCTCTCATAATGTAAAAATAATTTGCACATATTGGTAATACAATATATAGCATGTCATTGTGACCTGGAATCTTCTGAAAGTCAAAGAAACCTCAAGTGTCAAAAATCATGACGCTTTTCGAATCAAAGAACTAAAAGATTCCGGTTGCTATTTCATTTTTTTTTATGTACGAGTGTACAAGCTTTAAACAACATTTTTAAACTAAATGTAAAGGTGAAGTGTGTAAACCTTTATATGTTAAAATATTTTTCCCCATGCAGAGACATCCAATATCACATGCTCCGCGAGTAGGTACTTCTCTTTAAGTAATTAATTAAAATAATTAAAATATATATGTGTGTGAAAATTGTTTCAAAGTAATATTTCTACATCGCACTTCAGAATCTCGTCGGAAGTAGTGAGTCACCTGTGTAATTTTCGCTACTGTTTTATGAATGCTACGGATGTGCGCTACAACTAATTTCATTGAGGTTTAAACGGACATTCTGTAACTGACTAGTCGACTGGTTTAAATATAAGAAACCCTCACAAGACAGTCAAGAACATTGTGTGTATATGTGATCCATTTGAAATACTTAATGAATCAAACAGTTGCTGATACCTTATTATCCGAATTGTTCTTATTTTCCATCAAACAGTTATAATTTACAGAACAAAGCAGCAGACGGGATGAACGAAAATGCAAATTCACTCTCATACACTAGGTGGCGCTTTTGGACAAGCAGAAATACAGCGGTTACCATTTTATTTGGCATTTTATGGCTTTAACATGAAAAAATGTCAATGAAACCTTTCTGAAAAAAGTCAGTTCCCCTTCATTCCTAATGTTTACCCTTTTAAAAATTCTAAATACACTCCCACACTTTGATCTTCTTCCTAGCAGATATTTCTCTGAGCCTGCGGCGAGTGACACGAAGAAAATGCAGGAATGAAATGAAATAAATTTGTTTTCCGATCCAGATATCCGCTTTTCAAAACATAACATTAAAATGACTCAATTTTAACTAGTCGACTAATATTTCCAATGTCAACTAGCAGCACCATTTAATCGACAAGTTGACTAGTCTCGCACATCCCTAATGAATACTGTGAATTCAGACATACTATTTTCAGATACTGTTTTTTGCCTACAAAATAGTATGGAAGTATCCGATTTCGAATGCAGCCTGCGACTCTCAATTTGGCTCAACCAATGGTGTGAGTTTGGAGGCGTGGCCATCTGTTTGACTGGCCAATTGCAGAGAGGTAAAATGTTTAGAAAGCATCATTACTTTTACAATTTTGTGCCGTGATTCTAAAAGCACAAAATTTAGCACTTCAAGTTTAAAAAAGAATAATAATCTGAACAATACGCAAAATTATATAACACACTAAAGACCGTTACACAGACAGCTAAGTTTCCGTCAATGGTTTGAGAAACCTTAGTTCAGAACTTAGCACAGAGACCTGTAATTTAATGAGTGCATTCTTACCGGCAATGTGGTGATGTGGTTTCACAACGGTGTTGGCCCGTAACTGATAGCTCAGTACACAGACTGACTATAATTATTCTAAGAATGTCATGTGTCCCTGTGTGACCGCGTGCCTCTGCTACAAAATCTCCCTGGAGGATTTCTCCACATGACATTGTGCAAGTGTAGATAAACACAAAATGATTAAGCTTAATAGAAAAACGCATGATGTGATAACACAGTCTGTAACAGGGTAAGCCTGTGTAAACACATAAACTGGCACGAAGTGCATTGTTAGTTGCATTAGCAGATAAAATTTTGGGCATGCTTGAATGAAATTGTTTTACAGCGTTAAAAAAAAAAAAAGTAAAAACATATGCTAAAATATTTTTAAATCATTTCGTAGGTAAATATTAATTATTTCTACATATCATTTGTGTAACGTAAGGTGAATTCAATTTAAAAAATGGCCCAATCATTCGGAATTATACCTAATTGCGCATTTTAATTAAAAAAATATTTAAACAAATTTGGAATGTCTACTAGATAGTGGAATTGGAGACTAGATAGTGATTGAAAAGCATCAACTAGGGTCCAGCATCCATGTGAACTCCTTCAGTACTGTTTAAAAAGCATCCCAGGACGATATGTTTAACATGCATGATACCCATATTTCCATTTTTAGTTATTTTATAATTTGGTAGCTGCTAATATTCTAAGATGAAAGTAGTAATAATAAAAAAGGTGTGGCCAAACGTTTGATTGGATTTCACAACCAAGTGTAAACATGCAATGAACGTTTGATTCTCTGGATATGAACACATTTCCCATTGTAACATGCATGTTAAGGGATTTAAAAGGTTCAACAATCAGAAAATTGACAAAATATGGACTGACCTCTTCCGCTTCGGCCCACAAAGCGCAGGTCGTTGAAGCGGGCCACCTGGTTCTTCATAACACCTGAGGCATTCCTGAGCTCAGCTGAATAATTCTCATCATTCCCAGCCATTACTGTGACCACCGTCCCGTCAGTAACCTCTCCCAGGGCCACCACCTGTGGAGAGAATGATGCAACGTTTTACACTGTGCATGTGCGCATATGCAAGACGCTCTGCTCAGCAGCTTCTTCAGACAGTTCCTGTGAGTAATGAGTTCCTGAATAATACTATATGTTACTAAAATCTCATATTTCTTAAAATATTTTTATTAAACTTTTAAATGCAAAATTGATTGAAGCAGTCTAAAATGGTGCTGGTGTGAGGGCCTAGAAAAATAATGAATATGATTCATTTATTTAATAAATCTATATTTAGATTTTTCTTGCATGTTTACACTGTGTGTGTGTCTATCTATCATTATCCTAATTAAACATGAATAAGGTTAAAAAATTTAGGTTACATCAGATTTATTACTACATTTGGTACATCGGTCACATGCATATTGCACCTAAGGCGATGTGTTTGCATATGATCTTGCAATTCTATTTCATCATTACTAATCTAGCTACTAATCTGGCAAATTACCTAACAGCTAACCACACCTGCACAGGCCTGACCATAAACACAAGCCAAGAGCAAAGATTCTGCCACAGGCCAGAATGACACATCAAACAGAGAATAATGCCAGAGCAGTTTCATTCTTTCTTATTAAATGAAACTTTGTTCCAGTAAAGTCTAGTGCTATTAAGAAAAAAAAAAATGTTCACACACTCTTATAAGAGTATAAATAGTACAAAGGCTCAATTCAGTCCACTGACACACTAACTCTCCGTGACAAATTGACAAATTTGTACAACACAAACACATTCAGCAAAACTGACTGAAATTCATAAAAAATTATATGGGGAACTTTTTGTATAATTAAAAACGGATGGGTCGCTATGATAAATAATAGCCTAATAATAACAATAAAAATGTTCAATCTAAATCCCCAGAACATATTACACTTAAGAAAATGTGAGCAACACTTTGCACATTTTGCAAAATTATATATTATCATTAATGTTATTTAAATATGTTTATTATACTTGAATATTTGTCAGTGCTGTCAGCAGTGTGTTAAAACGGCTTCGAAAATTTGACATGCACAAGCTTCATATTTTTCACTGGATAAAGTTATGCTGATATAAAAACTAACACACAAACACTTTCCGTTATAGTGTCCACGTTACACATACTACTTTAATAAATGACTGTATTCATAAAGCCTAGCGCATTTTCCAAAATGCCGATTTAAAGACAAGCTCTTACCTTAAACGCAACCGGTAGCGTTTTATTACACCTCCAATGAGAAGGCAAAACCGAGCAGAGAAAGTTTGGACTGTCGGTCCGGACCAGTTCGGCGGGGTGGTCGGCGATGATCTCGGCCATGGAGCGGTTCTCTTGCGCGCGGAGTCTTGGCACCACCGCGCTGTCCTGCTGTTGTTGCTGCTGCTGCTGCTGTCCTGCGCTCGGGTTCACATCATTCATCTTCACCGACACCGGCGGACTGAACCTCCGGCCGGCGCTGGGATCTACGGGAATGCGCATCACAACAATTGAAATTAGCCAAAGACTAGCGTATGTCCTCTGTTTGCGTGTACGGAGCGCCGTCAGTCCCTCTCCGTGCGCTCAGCGCTGCAGTCTGATGAGTTTGGGAAGTGCTGCGGGTTACACACACTCCAGCAGACTTCAATTGGCGCTTTGCGCGCAGTCGTCATTAACTACGTTTCCTGTATTAAAACGCGCTTAATTCACTGCCACAAGGAGATTTTGTACGGTTCGGTCAGCTCTCCGAAAAGATTTGAAAATTTTATTGATCATATCACAGCAGATTAGACAAACCGTCTAAAAAATAATTCAGAAAACGTAGGTGTTTCCAGCGGCTCTAGAGCGCGCTGGCACGCATTCGCTTCCAGTCCGGATAAAGACTTCCAGTCGGTCGGATTTCATTACATATAAACAATATGTTACATTAGTATCGCTAATAATAAATATAAGCTGATATTTTGTCTCTGGTGTGTAGGTTCAATGGAGTTTTCCGTAATCGCGCTCCCTGGAGAGCGCGGGATCAAATTAGGCTTTAAAGGATGAAAAGATCGCAGGAGGCGAAATGTTTGTTGCTTCCAATGTGGTTGGTCTTTGAAGACAGGGATTTCTCTTTTTTGTGGTTCATATAGTTCCAGCATCATGCAATCATTACACTGATGCCACTCAAACACGTGATGTCCCGATCACATCATAAAATTTCAACTCAAGTCATTCTGCAGCTACAGTACACTGAACATTTCCTATATCTTTAGTCTTTAACTTTGCCTGTGAAAGCTGAAAACTGCAAGGCTGTTATCACTTATAATATCTGAATGGTAACAGGATAAATTGCCTCTTGTGGTTCTGAATAGATTCAGTTACTGCATTATGAGAAAATATATCATTTTTATGTTTTCCTTGAAATCGGTCACAGAAAGGACATTATTAAATTAGTCTAGGCACTTTTCTCTATGCACAATGGCAATGGAATATGCATGCGCAGATATTAAACCACACAGTAATTACAATGTGAACAATAGGATATTTTGCGTGTATTTTCAGATACCAAAAAAGGGTAATTGGACATTTCCAAATGCAGATTATAGCTATTTATCTGTATATACTAAATTGGAATATTTCTACATAAATTTCTGGACAGGCACAAACCTTAAAGTGTTGCCTACAAAAAAATCTCTTGAACATTTCACTATTATAGAACAAGAAAAAAAAAAAAAATGTTGACAAAATGCCCCAGCAGCTGGGGATATGTTGTCACACTATAAGGGGTAAGGTGTCACATTAATATTATAGCAAATATTTAGATTTATTACAATAAAAATACATGTAAAACTTACCCAAAAATTAAAACCCCCCCCCCCCCCCCTCTTATATAGAATGACTTTCATTTGAAGAAACGTAAGTGGAATTTAACTGAAAACTGCTCATATCTCTGTCTGAGAAAGTGTGACTCACAGAGCAACATGCTGGGATAATTTGAGTGAACCATAATGACAGAATATTTTCAGTCACATTATACACATTCTACATACACCTCTACCCCATAAAGCACAGACTGCTGTAAACAGGCTGCTGTTTTAATACCCTTCGAGCAAAGATTCTTTTGACTCTCTGAACAGAGTATCCATACACAGCCTTGAATATTCTGGCAGTGCAACTAAAGCATGTGTCATTTAATAACGCTAACTCTCCATCTCTCAGTGATACTGTAGATGGCAATCTCTCCCTCTGACTCAAAAGGCTCACGGATAGTGATTAACCCAAGTCATAAGTGTTGCAATATGTTTCACACATTTAAAAAAAATGATCCAAATAATAGGTCCATAATTTTGATGGGAGCACAGACACAGCCAATAAACCAAATAGGATATAAACAAAGCGTCTAATTATTCTTGGCAGAACCGTGCAAGAGACTTGTTTAATCAGTGACAACAGTCAATCAAAATTTTGCCAAATGTTTGACTTGGTACCAACTTCGGCTTTAGCATATACCTCAATATTTGAGTAGTAGGGAAAAGCATATACATTAAATGTGTTCTTGAAAACAGAGAAGTGAAAGAACAAAGAAAAAGCATGATATTCACAACTGACACCTTTAGATATTTGCCATTTTTGCCATGAAAAACAATCAAATCAAATAAATGCAACTGCAAAACTATAACAAAATCAAAAGTGATGATCTAGTACTGCTTGTTCAGGAATACAGATTCATAACTTCAGCTGGAAAACAGGCTAAAGTAGTATCGCTCACATATATTGTATGAAAGTCTTGCAGGGTGGCATGAGTGGGGGTGGCGGTGGTCTCATGGGTACGTTTTGAGTATCTTGTACGTGGGAGGGATAGAAAAAGCTTCAGGAAGCACTGACATGCATCTGGCACATTGTTAGGAGAGAGAAAAAATAGTCTGAGTTATACAAGTTGCGATTGAATTACGCTCCATCTCCATTCGCCCCGAGCACTGAAAATGTGTTCAAGATTGGCCAGTGTTATTAAAGATCAATTTCCAATTCATAAAAAGATAAATCAGAGTTACGACGGTATTAAAAAACACCATGTGTGCTATTCCAACAGTTTTTCCTGATTTCTGCTCAATCACTGATTTGTTTGGACAATAAAATAAACCTAATGCAAAAAGAGATGATTTATGCTAATAATTCCACACAAAATGTGTGCGCTCAATCAGATGCACGCGAGATTCGCGGCTATCGGTGATGCAAATAAAACTTAATAAGAGAAATAAAGCGACTGTCGACATGTCCAAACAGAGAGGCATGTTAAATCATATACACAACGAGATATCAAAGAGCATTTGTCACATCTGAATCCACTTTGCCGGTACAGTATGGCCGCCATCTGCCAGCAATATCGGCGAGGAGCAGCGAACGCACGCACGTGATTCGAGTGGCTCACTGTGCCTCGAGAGCTCTGCCCACTTCTTTTTGGGCGTCTCGTTTGATCTCCTAATGAGCCAAGAGGAGCCCACACAGCTGGCTATGATGTGCTACAAAGATGAGGGGTTAGAAGCCGTCCACCGAGCAAGAACCCCGGATTACCGTGCGCTATTCTGAGCGGTTTGTCACCAGACACTCGCGCTGGATTCCAACCAGCTCAAACGCTGATGATGTGATAAGCCGAACGTAACCAAACCCTTATCTGCTGATGGCGTGATAGGCCGAGCTCCTAACGGGGTTGACAGCGTAATCCAGCGAGGGGAGCTCGTCAAATACTGCCAGTGTACTGAAAAAGACCAGTTTCAACAAAACCAGACAAGTAGTCGCGCAAAAAAAATAAAAATGAGCCAGCAACACTTTCCCCCCCTCACGGCGAATTATAAGTGATGACACGGGACAAAGAAACCATTGTTGACTGGTAATGTAAACACGAAGAGACACTGAGCTCCAGGGCTTTAATGATATCCAAATGACTCCAATTCAGATTCATACAGCCCCGGGATTATGTAACGTGCTACATGAGTGTTTTTCTCCGCTTCTTTCTCATCCCGCATTCTTTCGACGGTTGAGAGGAAAAGTACAGCCACTTAAGTCCCTGGATCAGGGCTCCATTTCACAGTGGTGCATTTTTTGAGACACTTAATTATGGCTTTATGTGGGGAGCAATTTGATGGGGCTACGGAGGCTTCCAATTTTAAATAGTTACTTTCCATCCTTGGCACGCTTCAGGAGAACATGCGCACGCGTGGTGATGATTCGTTCGCAGAATTCATAGCCTTACCTCATCAGGAAGACCTTCTCAACATCCTTTCAACCCCCAGATTTAATCTGAGCCCATAATTGCCGTTTTGTCATTGACTGGTTAGTGACATCATCACTGCAGACGAGACCTTCAGGACTTTGGCTTGCCAGAGAGGCACAAGAACTGGCTCGGAGAGCAAATTTGACCCGTGTTATGGTCGCAAATTTCAGGAACACGATGGTTTTTTGGAAGCGCGCTGCGTTCGTTATGGAAAGTGGAGTGGGGGGCCTGTGGTGGTGGTGGAGATGGAGATGTGGGGGCTGGTTTTGGGGGGGATGGTGGTGGTGGTGGTGGCAGGCTACAAAGACAATTTCCTTTTTGCTCTCATTGGCATGACTGTCTGCCGCCTCTAGCCTTCATGGAGGTCCTTAATTGAGATCACTTGTACATAAAAATAGGAACAGAAAAGGAACTTTTGCGGCTTGTGAGGGGGAAAAGAGGAATAAAAAGACTGGTAATATGTGACAAAGGCTCCCATTAAAATACCCGTAACATTGAAGTCAAGTATAGGAGATGGAGGGCCGTCGCCATGGTGACGGCTCGGAGATTTATCGTTTTCCTTGACTTCAAGTACTGTTAGTGTGCGACTAGTTCTGTATCAGTTCACTTCCCCTGCATGAATTGTGTGCGTTGAAAAACGTGGCACTGTATTATTTTGATCAGGCCTACTTTATAACCAGCATTTGGCAGCGGATAGAAATACATTTTTTTATAAATATTAAGGAAATGATAAATAGTATGTATATATGAATTGAGTTTGTGTGTATTTTTACCTGCTGCTTGCAAACCTCTTTGCATAGTGAGGTAACCATAGCAAAAGTAAGCTGTCCAATCATGTTACGAACATATCGACAAAAACATACCTACTATCACTGACACATTTAACATCACAAAATATAGATTTATTAAAGATTTATATTTTAAAATATCATTTAAGATATTTAGGGCCAGATTTACTAACACAGGCAGCCAGATCATTTCCATAATGACCAGCGCAATCTACCAAGAGCAGCGCAAATTACCGCCTGCTTTAAGACATGCTTTTTTGGGGGCGTTAAAGAATGGCGCAAATACCAGTAATTTGACGAGCGCAAACATTAGTAAATCGCATTGCGTGATTCATTTTAATACTCTCCTCCCACACTGTAAAAAAAAAAAAAAGTTGGGCAAACTTAAAAGTTTAAGGCATTGGTCTCAAACTCAATTCCTGGAGGGCCACAGCTCTGCACAGTTTAGCTCCAACCCTAATCAAACACACCTGATCCAGCTAATCAAGCTCTTCAGGATCACTAGGAACTTCCAAGCAGGTGTGATTTGGAGCTGGTTCCAGACTAAACTCTACTAAGCTGTGGCCTCAAGGCTGAGACCAATGGTTTAAGGCAACCAGCTTCAGCAGATTTTTGAGTTTTCTCAACTTCTTGTTTTAAGTTTATACAACAAAAAGCTGAGAAATTTCTTAAAAAGTAAGTTGAGAAAACTCAAAAATCTGCTGAAGCTGGTTGCCTTAAACTTTTAAGTTGGCTCAACCTTTTTAAATTTTGCATCTGAATGGGAAACTCCTACAAATGCATATTCAATAAGATCAGGCACAAAAATACCGGTGTCCACGCCTTTTCAGCGCTAATTCTTTACTTTAGTAAATCCTGACAGTTTGTTGACGCCTGTTAGTAAATCTGGCCCTAGGTTTACTGGCCTAGAGATGCAAGTGGATTTTTTTATTTATTTGTGATTCTTTCTGCCTTTTTCATAGTTTTTACATAGTCTTTGTCATCAAATCATTGAATAGATTCATTCAAAACACTGAATGATTTAATGACTTACTCATAAAGACTATCAATAGTTTTGTTTCTGAATAAATCAGTGTTTTGAATGAAGCAGTTGATCAAATGAATTAGTGGCTTACTCATAAAGATAGAATAGTATTGTATAGAATAGTATAGAACAGTTTTGATACTGAATGAATCAGTAGTTTGAATTAATCGACTGACTGAATGATTCAACGGCTCACTCATAAAGATGCCCACCAGTTGTGTTCCTGAATCAGTGTTTTGAACAAATTGGTCGATCTAATGATGCAATGGCTCACTCATAAAGACAGTCACTAGTTTTGTTTTTGAAGGAATCAGCGTTTTGAACAAATCAGCTGATCGAATGATTCAATGGCTCTTTAATAAAAATGGTAACTAATTTTGTTACTGAAGGAATCAGTGTTTTGAATGAACCAGTTGGTCAAATGATTCAACAGTTCACTCGTAAAGACGGTCAGTAGTTCATTCACCGATTCCCTGAATGAACCGAAACACTGGTTCATTCAGCAATGCCATAACTGTGTGTTGCTCTGCGCGTTAATTCTGCTTGGAATAAAATTAAAAAAAAAAAAAAAAAGAAAAGTAACTGTGGTAATAGGCAATACTGTGTAATGCAAGTTACTCAATATTGACTTCTTGTTTATTAAACTAAAAAAAGTAATATTACTTAAGAGGTAAAATACTGCCTTTTGGGGCACTGTTTCTGTTGTTTTATCATCCAAAACCTCACAATACCTAAAATAAAACATTCACCCTACAAAAGGGGTCTTCCCTTTACATGCATAGGTTAGGGGTTGCATTTCCAACTGATATCTACTGCTGTGTAATTGAGCGAGTGTGGATTAGTGATTTATTCAGCAGAGTCTGAGGAATAATCAAGGGATCAGTCCATAGCAGACCCTCACACCAGGCACTCCTGGACGAGGGTCGGGTATCACTTCTGTACAACAGCGTGCTTATTTTGGACCAGATTAACCTTGAGAATTCCACCTCACACTTTCCCCTTCCGCTGTGGATTGCACGGCTCTACTTCCTCTCTGAAACGGCCCAGTTAGTTGAAAAATATTTATAGTTATTACACCGTTCTCATGTATCCACAGTCAGTTAGTTCTATTTTGTGTGCAAGGTAAAACTAATAGCAGATTTATGTGGGGGGATTTCACCTCATCCCGCAGTAGATTGAGGATGATTTATTGGCTGTATATATGAACTACTGATGGATTGAGTAACTGGAGGACAACCCAAACAGGCAGGTATCCAGAAAGCAACTCGCAGGGGAACTATCGCCTATCACCTCGCTGCTGTACAGCTCTGGCTTTATTTCGCTGTTTGGATGCAGGAGGGCTCGTGCTCAGGTGTTTAAAATAGAAAAAGTCTGGCTGAAAGGAAAAAAGAGAAAGTCGGGATATTACAGCAGCTGCAAAGAGTTGCTTTCTCTTGAACGTAAACCTTAGGAAAGCGGTAAAATGTAACCTGGGCATATGTGCACAGCAGTGGATTAAATGAATTATTCCAGCACGTCAAAAGTCTGTGGAACCAGGTGATTTGCTTGGCTACTGGTCTGATATTTCTTTTGCATAAAAATAAGGCTGCCATTGTTTGCTCGAAATCGAATCATTCTCATGGGGAGCAAACCTGTCCAGCTTTCTATTCTTTCAAGACATTTCAACTAGTGTTGGTCGTTCCCGGTGCTTAAGGGAAAATGGTAACACAACCCAAAAACCTAAGTTTAAAAAATAAAAAGTATAGTCTTCCCAGGCTCCGACGCTCGTGATGGTTATGGCAACAGGCTAAATGTGATAGCAGGGAGGTAATTGAGAGAAAATGCTACTGCAAGTATAGGGTAATGATACTGCCACAATGACTTTAGGGTTTGGGAATATTTTCTTTCGGAACCGACTCCAGCCTGCAAAGATTATATTCATCCTCTTTGAACTCTCTCCCACTGTTACAGCACTGGAAGTTGACTGAATGTGTTTAAATGGCCAAAAAAGTAATAGGTTCTCAACACGCAGACATCTCTTTTTATATCCACAGAAAGATAAAAAGTTCTTGTGTCACTTTGGATCACTTTAATGAGTCCTTGCTGAATAAAAGTATTAATTTCTTTCAAAAAAACAAAGTTCCTAAACATTTGAACGATATATACTTTTATGTCTTTATTGACCATTTCAGAGTGCTTTATGGGATTGGTTTCACTGATGGCTTCACCAAAAATATTAATTCTCTGTCTGCACAAAAATGACATGCGGATATTCTCGAAGGCAACCCTGAAGATGATACACAAGTGAACGTGTTCCAATAGATTGAAATGTTTAATGACTTTTGCAGCTCTTTTCGTGCAGCTACACTGAAACTACAGTAAATGCAAAAGTCTTTGCTTCATGCAAAAGTTGGAGCAATTTTTCTGCAGCAGCCAAAATGTGCACCACATTTTGAAATCCAAATGATATCTAATTTAGGGTGTTGAACCAAACTCAAAAGAATTTCAGTTCGTGAAGGAACATTTGACTGACTTCCCGAATCCCATTGGGAAAATTTATATTATTGGTAATCGCTGCACTTTAGGAGAGATACGCCTGTGGTTTGCCTGCGACATACCAGTGCAATCTAGACATTTTCAGAATTGAACAAAATGACTCTCTGGCATTTAACTGCAGGGATCTCAGATGTCTCAAATTCACTGCGTTGTATTCCTCTTTTCATTTAACTCCTAAACTGGAGGGGTTAAACAACAATAAAACGTCTGAATTATAAGAATTTGCTAAGGCTTACAACATGCAAAATTGTGACTTTTTGAAACGCAATATTTATCCTCTACACCTCATGATCAATTTATTAACATTATTAATAAAAAAGGATAACATTTTAGATTTAGTATTTAATAATGAAATAGCAAAACTTTCTAGTAAAACTTACTCCAATATATTTTTAAATGTTGATTTTTTTTTCTCCATAAAGATGCTGTGACTGGGAGAAAAAACGTAATTATCCTTGTGAAGATCTCCTCTAGACATCAAGATCTTGATCTAAATGTGCAACACATCTAAAGTCTAACTAAATCAACGTAAGTTACTTTGCTGATTAAAAACCCTGGAGGCCATCCAATTACACTAATTATACATGTTTACTGTGTAACTGGCTTCAGGGCCAGACTGTAAGATCTTTATAAAACACCAATTTCACCAATCAAATGGAAATAAATCACACAACAAAACAGAATACGGTGAAAACTTTCTGTACTTTAAAAACAGTAGCCTCCTATGAACTTCCCCTCGAGGAACTATAAATCAGTGCCACTCAACCCAACATGTGCAGGTCTGTTCTGATTGGTTTGGAGACATAGAGATAACAGCAAAAATAAAACACTAAATGCAAATGATATGCAAATGTGAATTTTCCTATTCAGTATGTCATTTTTCATTTCTTTTTTTTTTTGCATGTTTGATTGATAACATTAGCTAAACAGTGTGAAATAAAATAAATACATACTTTACTACTACATGTTAGGTTCTGAAATAAAACCAGTTGAGGACCACTGCTCTAAATAATGTCTAAGCCTGAAAAAAAACAAAAAAAACGCAATAAACTTTTTGCTCGTAATTCTGAGAAAATTCGTAATTCTTAATTTTTTCTAACAATTATGAGTTTACATCTCACAATTCTGTTTTTGTTTGTCAAAATGAAAAGGTAACTTATCTCACAGTGACTTTTTATCTCAGAAAACTTTCTCGCAATTCCGAATTTATATTTCACAAGTATGTTTTTTCTTCTCAGAATTGCAAGTTTATACGTTGAAATTGCAAGTTATAAATGTACAAATTGCTTGCTATAAATTTGTAAGTTGCAAGTTAACATGTAGGAATTGACTTTTTCAAAATTCTGTATAATTCTGTTTTATGTTTTTGCCACAGAATTAAAAAACAAAAAAGGTAAATACGACCTTATCACACAGTACCTTTTTTTTTGCAATTTCGTTTGTCACAATTCTGATTTTTCATTGCAAAAATGCAAGTTTATATCTCACAATTGTGAGTTACAAGCTAACGAGTTAATATCTCGCAATTCTGAATTTAAATCTCACAATTCTGAAAACAGTCTGATTTGTGAGATAAAAAGTCGGAGTTAACTTTTTAATTCTATGGCAGAAACACGTTTCCATTGCACGTAGACCCAAACACAAAAAGAAATGCACACACTAAGCATGACAACACATCACCACAGGGTCGTGCTGAAGGCAAAGAGCAGTAAAGATCTGGCTCTGTTAGACTTGGGTTAACCATACTGTAATTCTGAAGCCCTGAGGAGTGTCCCAGTGGCCATTTGGTTGCTGTTTACCAACGAGATAAATTCCACTGTCCCTGAAGGGGAAGGTCATGGGCAGCACGTGGGCTGAGTGTGTATACCGGTGGTCAAGTGTAGGTTGGTATGAACATGTGGCTAGAGCGTGTTCACATATATGTGGGATTGTTTTAAGGCCTATTTGAATACAGATGAGAACAGGCTGCTTTGTTTCCACAAAGGCTCTTCCGGCCGCTTGTTTCTCAATTCATTGTGATTAAAAGAAAATTGTGAAATTGCAAAGCAACATGATGCCAGTGAGAAAAACAGTAAGATCAAAGGCATCTTTATAAGCTATAATATTTGTTGAGATCTTCATGTTTTCACACTCTAAGACAGTCTTTTTTTTTTGTACTAACAACAACTACCACTTTAAATACACTGTTCCCACAGTTTATTGCTTTTTAAGTTGTGATTAATTTGAAATTTGGCACATAACGAATGACAGACCAAAATATGACTAAAGAAAGCGCATTTATGTATGTCAAGTATAATTTTCCCAGACAATATTGCCTTTCTTCTAAAGAAAAAAAAATGACATTAAGAAGAAAAACACTGGCCTGAAAATACTGCTGTCAGTTAAATGCCATCATTCTTTCTTTGAAGTGCATTTTCTCACAGAGAGTTTCTGTTGTCACTAAGAGTTTAAAACAATAGCCGGGTTTCCATCCACATATTTTTATGCAAATTCTGGGATACTGCATAAAAATCTTGCATAAAAACATCAAAACATCAAATAAAAAATCTCTTGAAGACAAACTACGATGGAAACATTTTACCAAATGTTGCATGCCTCTCTGTTCACAAACTGTTCTTGCAATATTAAAATTTTTCAAGAAAATATATCTGCAAGTTACTGTATTTTGTGAAGAGTGAGACTAATCCCATAAAATAATTTTCCAGAAAAATATTAAGCAGCACAACTGCTGCACAAATGTTTCTTGAGCAGCAAATCAGCATATTAGAATGATTTCTGAAGGATCATGTGACACTGAAGAGTAATGATGCTGAAAATTCAGCTATGCATCACAAGAATATATTACATTTTAAAATCTATTCAAATAGAAAATAGTTCATTTAAATAGTAATAATGTTTCACAATATTAAAGTTTTACTGTATTTTTGATCAAATATATGCAGCCTTCTTTCAAAAACATAAAAAAATCTAACCGACCCCAAACTTTTTGAACAGTTTCTATCACAGAACATTACAAATAAGCCACTAAGTCCGATGCTTAGAATGCCCTCTTAGTAGTCAGTTGACAGCAGCTCACTAGCTTTTGGAACAGAGCTGATGTGAAAAAAAAAAAAAAAAAAAAATTACAATATGCTTTAAATCCTCTGGGAAGTTTCTTGTTAAATCAGTGTTTTTGCCAATCTCTCGCCTAAGAGAACAGACATTCCATTTCCCACATACACATCAAAACAACACAGAGACATGCACGCCACCAACAAATCAACTAATGTGCTGTAATTACACGTTACCGCTTTGAAGTGCCTAGTATTTGCTGCCCGTGCATATTTACCCTTACTATTCAAAGAACATTAAAGAGCGTCTAAAATAAAACTCAGGAGGACATGTTGGAGTGTAAAGGCCTGTCCTATTTGACTGAAGTTCAAAATGCTGTTTTGAAGACTTTAAAGGCTTTCTTTCTGTATCCCGTCTGAATATGTGTTGAGTAAAAGTGAATTGAGAGCTGAAAAGAAGATCCCAGCCCCATGCGCGGATTTCCCAGGACACTGTTAACGTGACATCAAAGGCAATTACTGAACGCAATGCCAAGGTGTGTGCTCTCCTTCCCTCTCTCTGGGCTTTGTGCTGCGTGCATATTTCATTTCGGCCTTTGTGAAAGTGTGTGTGGGCTGCTGTAGGCAGGAACACCTCCCAGAAACCTTTGTGTCCGGTGCGGGACGCAGCGCAGGTGGCATGTCAGTGATTCGAGGGGGTTTTTACAACAGATAGGGGCCTTTTGTGCCGAGTGTGATTGAGCTATCGTGTTTAAACGTGTGGGAGGAAACAAGACGAGGGCGATGAAGACGACACAAAGGCCTCTGCCGAAGCAGATGGGTGGTGTCTGATCTGGCCATTTGTCTCCTGTGACATACTACTGCACCAGCTCTGAGGCGCAAGGTGATCCCTTGCCTTTTTTACTTCTTCCTGTTCGTGTCACTGGGCCGCTCAGATTACAGCATTAGGCTTGTGTGGGCGTCCAGAGCCAGGGCTGGCGTCCCAGTGCCAACAAACTACTCTTCAGGTGTGCAACTGATCCATTTAACACCTCTACCCTTAAGGGGGTGTGTGGGACGGTAATTGAACCAAATTAAGAGATGGTACCTGTTGCATCGTGACGCTATATGTCCAGCCTTTGTCATTTCCGGCGCCCAGTCTGTGCATATGCTGAGACCGTGACAGAAGAGATCGGTTTCATGCTCTTCAGCTGTATGACTAAGTGCATTAATCAGATTACCTCTTCCTTTTCTCATTCATCAGTTCCTACTAGCTTCATCTGGAAGATCAAAGGCCGGTGTCCGACACTATAATACATCCCACCCATGTTAATCAAAATTTAACAGGTGTTATTTATTATTTATCTATCTAATTCATTATTTATCTCACGAGAAACTTACATTTTGGACACATATAATCATCACATAATTTCAGAGGTGTTTTAAAGTCAAGTCAAATTATGAAAAGTGCTGTACAAATTGATTTATATACAGTAGCGCTTTTCATAATATGCATCGTTTCAAAGCGTGTTTTGGACTTCTGAAATGGAAATTAATGTTATATTTGCATCTGATGTTTTCATCAACACTATTTATCTAAGCAGCCAATGTTATAATATTTTGGTGAAAATTCTGTTGTCATTTACTCACCCTCAAGTCATTTCAAACCTGTATGACTTACTTAAACATAAAAGAAAACATTCTGAGTAATGCTGATGTCCAAACAACATCAGACCCCATTGACTTTCATTGTATGGATAAAAATATCTGTAAATGTCTTCATTTATATTCCAAAGAAGAAAGTAAGTCATACAGGTACTGTATGAGGTACTGGAACTACATTGAGTTAATATTGGCAGAATGAACATTTTGGGGTGAACTATCACTTTACCATATTTTTTATAAAACAAAGTCACATTAAAAACTCAGTTCTCAAGTTTAAACATTTTTAAACACTTTTTAGTTTGTTTAAAAAAATATTAAAGAACATGAATATGCACTATTCTAACAATATAATGAGCCAATCATAAAGATTAAAAGAACATAGACTGCAATTATAACATTGACATGGTAATTGGCCAGTGTCGTGGCACTGCTTCCTGTCATGTGACTTTTCTCTTTTTCATTTTTCAATTCAAACTACATAAACCAAAAGAAAGAAAGAAAGAAAGAAAGAAAGAAAGAAAAATAAAGAAAGAAAGATTATGGATAATGGCCCTATTTTTAGCAATATTTACATCTGGCTGTGCTTGTGAAGCATACCGTATTTATAATTATCCCATGGTAGAAGTTATTATTTAGTAGATAGACAGATAGATAGATAGATAGATAGATAGATAGAACAGACAGACAGACACACACACACACAAACAAACAAAAACACACAAACAGACACACACAAACAAAAAACAAACACACACACCGAGACACACACACACACACACACACACAGAGACACAAACACACACAAATGCACACACACAGACAGACACACACACACAGACAGACACACACAGAGACACACACAAACACACACACAAACAAACACACACACACACACACACACAAACACACAAAAAACAAACACACACACACACACACACACACAGAGAGAGACACACACACACACACACACAGACAAACACACAAAAAACAAACACACACACACAGAGACACACACAAACACACAGAGAGACACACACAAACACACACACAAACAAACACACAAAAAACAAACACAGGGGTTAGTGACCTGAATGCTGCATAATACATGAGGAATAATCCAGGTCACTGTCATGCTGTCAATCAGTACAACACAAAGAACTCATCACGTGCAATGAAAGCATGTGTGTGTGTTTACCATGAAGATCTAGTGAGCTGTGAGCTCTTGTATTCAAAGAGAGTGTGTGTGTGTGTGTGTGTGTGTGTGTGTGTGTGTGTGTGAGAGAGGGTAAGGACCAAATGACCTGAGAACAATACAGCACATCAATGGAGACGCTTCATTTTCAGTTCTATTGTTATTTGCCATTATTCCTGTAATTTATTACACTACCATTAATCAGCGTTAAATTACTGCGTTAACTATTGACAAGGTTTTTAAAAAGGTTCATCACCTACAACAGGACCTTAAATTAAACTAAACAGATATTTGACTTTTGGCTAACATTAACACTAATCTGCATGAAATTAATACATTTTAACTATTGACAAGGTTATAAATGGTGCATCACCTACCAATCAACCAGAGGAGTATGGTGATATCTTTTTTTTTTTTACCCTGTTCACCTGTAGTGTCATGCCTTAAAATAAATGCAATAATAATTTAAAATAATATAATATTTTTTTTGTTATAGGAAAGCAAATAAAGTTATTAAACTTATCAGCAGGATAAAACTTAAGTTACTGTAACTTCAATACTGTAGAGAAGGATTTAAAAAGGTGCATCACCTGCAACAGCAGCCTAAAATAACTAAACAGATATTTGACTATTGGTTAACATTAAAATTAATCAGTATCCCATGAGGTCTACATCTAAATGTGATGCACAAACAATTTTCACTCAGAAACGGCAAGAAACGCATTAAATTAAATATGAAATTTTGAAGTAGAAGGACTGAAATACCCTCCAATAATCTGTTTATTAACAGCTCTGTAAATTCTTCTCTTTTTTTTGCATTTGTTTTTGAGGCTGTGCAAATGAAATATATTTTGATGACAGATTACAAAGACAAACATTTTTAATTGCAAATATTCCTGTAAATAAATATGCACATATTTAAATAAATATGCAAGCAGAGGGGTTTGGGTGTAGTGAGGGTTTTGGGTGAAGTTAGTGAGAAAGCTGCGATCTTTACCGTGAAGTGAAGATCTCGCCAGCGCTGCAATCTCTTGAATGGTGAGAGCTCGTCTGGATTTAGGTAACATTTCGCTGCCGTCCTCAACATTTACCTGAGAGGAGAAGATAAAACGCTGAGTAAAAGATTTAAAGAAGAGTTTCATTTCAAATATCAAAAACACAGTTCTCCTTTTCTGCATTTCTTCTCTTCTCTGGTTTGCTTCCTAATCTAGTTGTCTCATAAACCTGGCATTTTATATTATGAACATTGTTGATGAATTCTCTGTGAGGAATTGCTTTAGTTTTTCTTTTCTAAGTTGCTTTGGATAAAAGTAAAACCTGAAACCTTACACATGCAAATGTAATTGAAATGCAGTTCAGTTTTAGTTGGTTGTCTGTATTTAAATGTATTCCAATATCAGCTTCACATGGCAGATTCAACAATAATAGAATAATTATAATAAATACAAATATTTTTTATAAAATTCAGCTTAAAGAAAATTAAAAAACAAAATAAAATACAAAACAATTGTGTACAGAACTCTTCTTTAAATCTGTGATATTTTAGTGAGATACTAATATAGTTTTTATTTTTATTTCGAATTAGATCTTATTTTTATATTTTATGTTTTCATTTTAATAAATTGTTAAAATTTTAGTAATTTTGTTGTGTTTTTGTCATTTTTCTTCTTTTTTTTAATATGTCTATAGCTTTTATTTTTATTTCAGATTTAGTTTTAGTTATTTTAGTACATCGAGGTACACACATTTTGCTTTGGAAACTATCTGAAATAGTTCATTTAATTTCAGCTCAACTTTAAATGTTTCTGTTTTCTGGTCCAGCAGGTGCATCTGATCATTTAGTAAAGCAACAGCACATTCACATCCTCAACACATGATTGGAGAATCCATAAACACTGCACTTCCACACTCATCTTCAAGATTTAGTGATGTGAAACACTGAGCACTAGCAACAGGTTGTTGATTTTGGCCTCAGAGTGAGAATCCCTCAAGAGCAATGCTGCATTTCAATGCTGTATTTCTTTAGGTCTCATCAGACTGTGCAGCAGGTTACAGTGTGTGTGCATGTAAGGTCACATGTGTTTCTGTGTCTTTAGTAACCGCAGGGGACACGCGGCTACACATGCACCTGGCATGTTTGAACCCTCCTGAGTATGTATGAGTTTACTCACGAGGGTAAATGCATTAGCCGGTGCGTCATGGCACAGTTAGTGGAGCGGGCGGCAAAATAACAACAGATACATATTGAAATAAAACACACGCGAGCGCCATCCCCGAGAGCTCTCGACATACATGCTGATAATTCCCTACATGAGCTGGAGGAAATAACAGCATTATAGTCTGCTGGCATTCTCACACACACACACAGAGAAAGAGAGAAAGAGAGAGAGAGAGAGAGAGAGAGAGAGAGAGAGAGTCGCCTACTGCCCTACTGAACACTGAGCTGAGATTCAGTCCCTGAAGAGCTCAAGCCCAGGAGAACGGCGCAAATTCAATGAGCGTTGAACAGCAGGAGCTTTGCCATTTTACAGTCACCTCGTTTACTAAAACTACGGCTGATGACCTGTTGCCTTAATAAAACGACATCGACCACAGCCCAGACACTCACTATAGAATAGAATAGAATAGAATGGAGAATTTCAGTGCAGTAGAACAGAAGATACCAATTTAGCCTAGATAGAGAAAATAGTAGCAGAGTGGAAAAAAATAAACCAGAGCTGAATAAGATGGAATAGAATAGAATAGAATGCAGAACTTCAGTGTAGTAGAACAGAACATGCCAATCTAGCCTAGATGGAGAAAATAGTAGAAGAGCAGAATAAACTAAACTAAAGCTGAATAGAATAGAATAGAATAGAATCACAGTGCAGTAGAAAATAACAGTCTAGAATAGAAGGTGAGAATAGATGAGTACAGTGGAGTATAATAGAACAGTGGAATAGAATAGAATAGAATAATATAGAATAGAACAGATGCAGAACTTCAGTGCAGTAGAACAGAACATGCCAATCTAGTCTAGATGGAGAAAACAGTAGAGAATAAGAAGAGCAGAATAAAATAAACCTGAGCTGAATAGAATAGAATAGAATGGAACAGAATAGAAGCAATGCAGTAGAAAATAACAGTCTAGAATAGATTTTGAGAATAGATGAGTACAGTGGAGTATAATAGAACAGGGGGATAGAATAGAATAGAATAGAATAGAATAGCAGAAAACAACAGTCTCGAATATGGAGAGAACAGATGAGTACAGTTGAATAGAACAGAACACAATATGAAATAATAGAAACAATACAAAATATTTCAGTGCAGTAGAACAGATATTAAGACTAGATGGATAGGAGTACAGTAGAGTAAAACAGAATAGAAAGTAATAGACCAGATTAGCCTAGACTAAAATAACATAATATAATAATAGAAAGACTTCAGTGGTGTAACACAGAAAATAAAAGTCTAGACTAGAGTACAGTAGAGTAGAACAGAATAGAAAAGAAAATAAATGTTTATTTTCTATATAATATATGATTGAATGAATGATGAATGATGATGCATTTATATAGCGCTTTGTGTATTGCCGTACACCCAAAGCGCTTTACAATCACGTGGGGGTCTCTCCTCAACCACCACCAGTGTGCAGCATCCACTTGGATGATTTGGATAATATAATATAATATAATATAATATAATAACTTCTGTGCAGTAAATCTGAAAAAAAAAAAAAAAAAACAGCCTAGATTAGATGGACAGGAGTACAGTAGAAAGGAATAGAAAACAACAGACCAGATCAACCTAGATGACTAAAATCATAAAAGAACAGAAGGACTTCAGTGCAAATAGAATAAGAGTACAGTAGAATCAAACAGAATAGAAAATAATAAACTAGGGGAAAAAATGGAATGGAACAGTACAGAATAAAACAGATCAAAGCAGACTAGACAGGAATAAATCAGACTACACATCAAATCACAACAGACTATACTACTCTAGTACAGTGTCAGACTGAATCTCGACTTCTCTATTTCCATGCAAACCAATCTCTGAGCGTGCACACACACACACACACGTTTGTTTCTGTGAATTGTGAGGACTTTCCATAGACTTCTGTTACTTTTATACTGACCAAACAATATTTTCTATCCCCTAACCCAATCCTATCCCTAAACCCACCCCTTACACAAAACCTGTTTGCATTGTTACACTTTCAGATAAACATCATTTACTATTTTTAATTTTTTTTTCCCTCATGGGGACCACAGGCCATTCCTCACAAAAATTTCAGGTTTTACTATCCTTGTGGGGACATTTGGTCTCCACAATGTAGCATAAACAAGTATACACACACACACACACACACACAGATCCACAGATTTTCTAACAGCAAACAAATGTTAATTAAACAGGAGCACTTTGAACAGGAGCCTCATCTGTGAGGCTGAAATACACACACACACACACACACACACACACACACACCCCTCATCATCATCAGAGCAATAGAAAGCGATCGACAGCTCTTCAGCACAGCAAACCAGCAAAGACATGATCCACTGCATTCCCAGACACACACACACACACACACACATTTATGTTACCGGTTCTCCGCTCGCTCCACAAAGGAACAAAAGCTTCTCCATGGAGTCGGTCATCAGAGACATGCCACGGCGCGCTCACACCCCGTTATTCCGCTGGAACTTGGAAGGAAATGAGCATTTCTATAGCAACCAGTCACCATGGAATGATTTCTCCAAGGATACGGCGGAATGGATGCTGATGACGTCACATGCAGCACGTTTGATCAGGGTCACTGTGTCTCTCTCTCTCTCTCTCTCTGTCATGAACACACATGCAATCCGCACATTACAAACACACACACACACACACACACAGCCTTTCCTGCAGTCTGGATTACATGCAACATACATTTCCCATCATGACACCTGTATCTCTCTCATGAGACCCACAATTCCCTCTGAGATCCTCCTCATGCTGAGAAAATCACCTTTAAAGTTGTTCAAATGAAGTTCTTAGCAATGCATATTACTAATCAAAAAAGAAGTTGATTATTTACGGTAAGAAATTTACAAAATTTCTTCATGGAACATGATCTTTACTTAATATCCTAATGATTTTTGGCATAAAAGAAAAATCAATAATTTTGACTCATACAATGCATTTTTGGCTATTTCTACAAATATACCCCAGCGACTTAAGACTGCTTTTGTGCTCCAGGGTCACATTTATGTTACTGCTTATTCTTTATATCAGTGTTATTTTAATATCATTGATATTCTACTATACAGTAGGCTCGTTTTTGTTTTAGATACAATTTTGCTGTTATATTTTTTATTTAGAGTTTATTTTTATATAATATGATTTAGATTTTATATATTTTCTGTTTTTACTTAATTTTTTATTTTAAGGTTTAGTCATTTTTATTAGTTTTCTTTTCCATAGTTTTTACTAATTTTATTTCAGTTTTTGTTATTTTGGTATATCACATTAAACTAAATGAAAATGAAAAATGGCTCCTTGGCAACTAGGTGAAATAAGTTTAGGTTTTTTTAATATTTTATTTCAGTTAATGTGTTTAATTTTATTTTTATGCAATGAAAACATTTTTTCATGGTTTTAGTTATAGTTTTAGTTAACAGTAATAGCCCAGATCAGTGGTTCTCTACTAGTGGGTTGCAGGTCTGATAAGAAAAGACAATGATAAAAAAAACAACAAAATTAATAACTAAATTAATCATAAAATACATTTATAATTAAATAAAAAATCATTTTAAATAAAAATAAATTCAAAAATGTATAATTTAATTCATAATCAAATTAGATAAATGCATAATATATAATTTAATTTAAAGTGTAAAAAATTTGAACCATATAATATAAAAAATAATGACATCATTAGAAATATTAAACTTTATTATTAATAATACTAATAAAAAATAATGATTAATATTTGTAACAAATTTTCAATATATTAATCGCTTCTATTTAAAACAATGCCTATACATTAAAGAAAGCTCTGATAGAAATATCAACAAATATGAATCTGTACATTATTTTTAGGCATGGAACCAATTTGACATTTGGATTTAGTTTATATTTTCTTAACTTAAGTCAAATGAGCGTCAATTTCACAAAACTGAAACAAACAGTTACATCAATTTTTCAACCAGATCAGTCAAGATCAGACAAAAAAAAAAAGTGAATCAGTGTCACAGTCAAACAAAAACTCAAATCCAGGTCTAAACAACAGAAAAGAGAAGTTCTGCGCTCTGAAACCCTAAAAACGTCACTTTTGCGAGGCTGTTAAATGACATGAAGTCAAAGTCAAAACACATCAGTGCAGCGACGCCGCAGATTCAGTTTGAAAAACCACATTATGAACTAATTGCTAATTACTCAGAATGACTCGTGAATGATTAGAAAACTAACTAGTGAACATTTAATGAAACTCAGAGCGAGGAACCGAGTCTAGTGCAATTGGCCCGCTAACGACTTGGACGCTCGCTCGGTTAATTAGGTCATTATCAATCCGAGAAAAGCTGAGAAAATCATTTTCTGCTCCGATCGCCGAATCGCAGTCGAGTCGGAAACTCCTAATCAGCTCCGATCTGACAGAAGTTACGCTTTCTTCATGCACAGCCACAAGTGAGGACGTCTGGAAGACGTGGCGTTATGTGAATGTAGGCTTCCTCGACCGCTAACCATATAATGATGACAGAAATAGCTCATGAATGGCAGGCCTTGGAGCGAGACGGCAGAAGCAGGATCCGTGGCCCACTTTCTAAAAACACAGGGTTTCTGCAGAGTTTAGAGATCAAATTGGAGAGTTTTTAAGACTTGCACAAAATTATTACCGAATGCCGTTATAGAACAAACCCATATAATCTCAAATTAAATCAAATTATCTCAGATTCTTTACTTGATTAAACAGACTACAGTACATTCAGCTGCAAGTTGGGTAACTGCAAGTTTAAATACTCAAGATGTGTTTTATGTAATATTTAAATATATATGAAATATGTTTTTGAAGGTGCAAAAAAATTAATTCTTTCCTGTGACAGGGAGAACTAGAGAGAGAAGATATAAGAGTTTACATTGATTTAAATGACAGATTTTATTTATTGTGTAACCAAAATACCCATAGTAACCAGGAAAAACAGATTTTTAATCATAATCAAGACCAAAATATACTCTTATTTTGAAATCCATATTCTCTACTACTTCTGGTTGCTCTTTCAAAAAGATGAGAAATATGGGAACCAAAATACCAATATGAAAAAAATATATTTTATGCATATTGAGGGACTTTTAAATGATAAACAAGCCTAAAATACACTGGGACTCTTATTTTGAAATGTATATACTTTACTACTTCAGCTGCTCATTCAAAATGATGAGAAATACTGGAACCCAAATACCAATAACCAAACTAAAACGACTATGCATAATAATGGACTTTTAATCAAAAACAAGCCCAAAATACACAGGGACTCTTATTTTGAAATGACTACGCTATGGCTACACAATTTGACTTTGAAACATTTATTTAAGACTTTTGTTATGCTATAAGACTTTAAGACCTTAAATTGATCAAAGCAAATTTAAAGAGATTTTTTCTTGCGCAGACTGATCGTTTTGCTTCAAAAAACCTTAAAATATCGTCAGGAGCACATTATATATATATATATATATATATATATATATATATATATATATATATATATATATATATATATAAATAAAACAAAGCAGACTAGATTCATTCAAAAACACTGATTCATCCAGTAAAGAAACAAAGTCAATCAGGTAGTCTTTGAATCATTCATTCAAGAGATTCGTTCAAAAGCACTGATTCATCCAGTAATAAAACAAGTAAATCTTGAGTGAATCATTGAATCATTCATTCAAGAGATTCGTTCAAAAGCACCGATTCATGCAGGAATGAAACAAGTGAATCTTGAGTGAATCATTGAATCATTCATTCAAGAGATTCGTTCAAAAGCACCGATTCATGCAGTAATGAAACAAGTGAATCTTGAGTGAGTCATTGAATCATTCCATTCATAAATTCCATGAGATTTTGTCTAATATTTTTTCTTCAGAATTATGAGAGAACTACATCCTCCATTAAAAAATAAAAAAGTCTCAATTTATCCAGAATCATGCGGCTCTATTTTGCACACAAACAGCTCTTAATCAATTCCAGTTTTTGGCTGATTTTTGTTCATGGCATTCAGCAGCAATTAAATGTTTTGCTAAAAGAGACACAGAATAAATAAATATGATATCTAAATATTTGACTTCATTTTTTTAACCACATTGGAATCGAAACTGGGAATCGATAAGAATCGGAATCAATTAGCAGATTTGTAATCAGAATTGGAATTGATAAAATTCAAGCGATACCCAACCCTAATTAATAGCTAATGTTAATTTTTGGGTGAGCTGTCTCTTTAAGACTCTTTTTGGAGCGGCAGAAACGCTGCAGCAGGAGAGGAAGGAAAGTGAAGTAAAAATGGCCATGGAACAGATTGAGAGGAAACTTTGGCACCTTGAGGAAACGGTCCGAGCGGCCAAATGTCGCGCCCAGGCCTCGCGCCAAACTGGTCCGCGTGTCGCCCAAGAGCGGCAGATCAGAGTAAGAGCTCCTCGGGCTCCAGTCCACACGCAACCTGTCGCCCGCCACTGTGGAGAAGAGGACACTACTGACACCCACTGGCCTGGAGAGCAAACCCTGCTGAGGGACCGCCTAAAATATCTGAACGCTACTGTGATATTAAACACAGGAATCATTTAAAATATATATGTGACCCAGGACCACAAAACCAGTCATAAGGGTCAATTTTCTGAAATTGAGATTTATCCATCATCTGAAAGCTGAATAAATAATCTTTCCATTGATGTATGGTTTGTTAGGATAGGACAATATTTGTCTGAGATGCAACTATTTGAAAATCTGGAATCTGAGGGTGCAAAAAAAATCTAAATATTGAGAAAATCACCTTTAAAGTTGTTCAAATGAAGTTGTTAGCAATGCATATCACTAATCAAAAATGAAGTTGGTATATTTACAGTAGGAAATTTACAAAATATCTTCATGGAACATGATCTTAATATCCTAATGATTTTTGGCATAAAAGAAATATCGATAATTTTGACCCATACAGTGTATTTTAGGCTATTGCTACAAATATATCTGTGCTACTTACGGTTTTATGGTCTAGGGTCACATATTATTCATATAAATCATTATAATAAATATTATATTAATACTAGAATATATTAACATTGTTTCATAATAATTATTTTATTTATTTACTTACATAACAAATTATGAATATAAATATAGATAGATATACAGATAAAAAAAAATAGATAGACATATATAAATATGGATAGATAGGGTGACCAGATCTTTTTTATTATTATATTTTTTTATTTTTTATTAAATTAATAAAACAAAACTGAGCATTCTCCTATAATACATACACAAAACAAATCTGTATTTATTATACACATTTACTAAAACAATAGAATTTTGGTTTCATAAACATAAAATCTGATTAGTACTGGGATATTGCATAAATAAATGTGAATATTATTATATTAATATAATTTTAAATATTATAATATAATTAAATATTCCAATAGTATAACTGTATTTATTTGCATATAATAAATATAAATGAAATATATATATATATATATATATATATATATATATAATAAATATAAAAATTAATATATTAATAATTATATTATAATAATATTATAATATTTTAAATATTAATAATCATATTATATTTTGTTTATTTACTTGCATATAATAAAATATGAATATAGACAGATATACAAATAAAGATTAGTGAGAGAGACATAAAAATAAAAAGATGGATAGATATTTTTATTATTAAATTAAATTAAAATAAAACTGAGTATTTTTCTATAATAGAAAAAACAAATTTGTTGCTTCCTCATAACAATGAGAAGTAAACCTAGCAGTTATTGTGCATGTGCATAAATGCACAGATAATAAGAGTATTTTAACAGTATGCTGATGTTTTTGGCCGTAGCCTTTAAAAACAAACGTACTTTTGGAAATCAGTTGACACTCATCAAATCTTAAGCCGACTTCAGCTCAGCAGAAGTTTTGCTTTCTGTGCAATTTATGTTATTCCAGTTTATGCATAGTTCAGAGTGATCTGATCAATATGAATCACGCTCATCTGGTCTCCCTAACATTATATATGTAGAGTTTCAGCAGATCTTTCTTCATCTGAACAGCAGAAGAGCTGAAGCGTTTCTCTAAAGCTCTCATGCATCATCATGCAGTCAAGATGCAAGATTTATACAAACTATACAGCCAAACACAAAGCGCTTCCACACTGTTGAGCTTTCTCTCGATGTCACACAAAAATCCAGAAATGATCTGGAAAACTCTAGGCTTGATGCATCAGTCGATGGTGCATCAGATTAGTTTGATGCAAAAAGACTTGCATTCATAAACGACTGTTTTCTTTTCTTTTCTTTCATGCATTGGGCATCTGTGACACGTAAGATCACGCAGATCAGCGCTCAGATGTCACGCTCCCTCAGGTGAGGCTCAACGGAGCACGACGTCATCACCGATGACATCACTTCCTGTGAGCGTGAGTGGGAATATTTACATTCATTCATTAACACTTACAGAGTGTTGATTACAGGAGAATTGTTTCGATAGGAAAGAACAACTATAGCGTTCAACAACAGGTTCACATTCTCATGAAACTTGTTGAGAACATGTCTGTCATATTTCATCCCATAATGAAGAAATAAGAAAAAATATTTTGCACAAGACATTTGTAATTAAATAAAAAATAATATATAATTATATAATTTTATTAATTATTTCTAAAAACTAAAAAAACTAAAAAAAAAAAATAAAAAAAAATTGTAAAAAATAAATAAAATTTCAAAAAATAATAAAATATATAATACAATTATTTATAATTTTCTTATTTTTATTATATATATATATATATATATATATATATATATATATATAATTATTTCTTATTTATAAAAAATTACACACACACACACATATTATATATATATACACACACATATACATATGCAAATATATATTAAACATATGTAATAAAATAAATAATATGTAATTATATATAATTTTAACTATTTCAAATTATTTTTATTATATATTTATTTTTATTATTTATTATTTTTAAATATATAATGGTGTGTAATATATATATATAGCATGTGTGTTTTATATTAAAAAAATAATAAAAATAAATATTAACAAAATATTATCTTGTTTTTTACCACATCATAATGCAGTAAAAAACAAACAAACAAAAAAATTCATCAAAAAGTATTAAAATTACAAAACGCATCCGACAATAAACATCCGGACCCATTACAATAAAGAGAAATTGTAAATATTGAATATTAAACATCCCAAATTTTCTTGAAAATGATGCTAAAAAATGGTAATGGTCCCAAAACAGGTTTAATTTTCTTTTGATTTCAGGGTGAAATATGAACGCCAGATGATCCCTGGCTGCTAAACCCTAGATAAGATAGAGACAATCTCAGTGAGCTTCTCAAACCGCAGTGTTCTGGTGAGTAAACAAAGAAGCAGACGGTCAGAGGTTAAAACCCGTCCTCAGATCAGGTTTGTGTTTCAGCTGCTCTTCTCTAATGAAGAGGTGTTCCTTTCTCTCAATAACACCATTTAACTAACGAGAGAACCTCATGAATGTGCCAAGAACTCATCCAGGTCACATTAAACACTAAAATACAAACACAGCATTCTCAAAAAGGTCATTTTTTGGATATTATATTCAGGATAAGCAAGTGTTTCTCTCCCCAAATTGTCAGAAGATAATTTATTATTATTTAAACGGATAATTAAGTGTTATTTAAATTAATAATTATCATTACAAAAATAATTATCATTACAAAACAACTGATTTACATTAATGCATAAAAAAAAAACAATGTTCATTAAAAAAAAAGGAAAAAAAATAATTTTTTCTTAAAATACCTTGCTATTATATTAATACTGAGATATTATATAAATAAACAATATTAAATATATATTAAAACATAACAAAATATAATATATTAATAAAATATTAGAATATTAATTATATTGTATTTATATAATACATAATACAATATTATTAAATATTGTAATATTAATATTATATTTATTTACATATAATAAATTATGAATGTAAAAGATGTATATATGTATATGTGAAGACTAGAAAATAATATATAAGTGAGAAAGAATTTTTTTTAATTTAAATAAAACTCAAATTTATTAAAAACAATTCTAAATATTAAAAAAAAAAAAAAAAAAAAAAGATCTGCGTTGGATGCATTTCATTAATGCATTAAAAACAAATCTGAATGTCAAATGCTATTTTTTTGCACTGACAAAATAAAATCTTAATTTTCTTAATGCAAAATATGTAGCTGAAATATGACCTGAAGATGTTTTCATGAGATCCATTACTCTCCCTTTGACTCTCTGTATAAAAGCGTCAACGGTGGAGGAGAGCACAGCTTATCTATGATTTCTGCACACAGAGATACACAACTTGAGTATTCAGGACTTGTATCCATATCTGCATTGCTCCAAACCAGCTCCATTAAATCACTGTCATCTTTAGTTTTTCTGTTAACTAGGTGAAAACCCGAATGTGATTATGTAGTGGCACGTGAGAGTGTCTAACCATCAGGAGGCATATCCAACATGCAGAAAGGTGCACAGCGGGAGATCACCTCCTGCATGATAATAGCAAAGCTGTATACATCAGCTGCATACGTCCCCTTCTTCTTCAGTTTAGGATCCCGCAGGATCTCCGGAGCTGTCCAGAACTGATCTGTGCCAAAGATACAGAGATCAGAGTCAATCAGAAAGACTGAATATATAGCAAGAGGATATGATGAGAACCTCTATGTCCTATTTCTCATCTCATGGTTTAGCAATTTACCCTCTGGTTTGGTGTCCTCCAGGATGAGGTTTTGACAGTTGATGATTTCATTGAAGCCATAATCTGTAACCTTCAGAACAAACCGACCATCTACCACACAGTTCCTTGATTTCAGGCGTCCATGAATAATCCCACGATTATGCAGGTACTTCATTCCCTGACAGGGAAAGATAAAAAAGGCATGAGAAGGAAAGTGACAGAGAAGTATGTGGAGATGGGAGCAGGTGACATCTTTGACAGTTCATTAGTGAACAGCCAGTCATTCTTTACCACATTTTCATCCATATCTTCATCTTCTAACTGAGTTGTTTTTACTTATTCATTCATCTACGCATTCATTCAACCCTAAATTCCTCACTCTGATCAGGTCAAGGAGAAGAGAGGATTTGAACATCCAGTCCAGTCTCATTTCCTCGTTGTTGAGCAGGTCTTCCAGGCTGCCTCTGGTGCAATGCTCTGTTACAATGCCAAATATGCCAGTATCCAAGAACAGACCCAGAAACAGGTTCAGATTCTCATGACGCATGTCTCTCAGCTAGACAGAGACAGAAGAGGAGGACAAGTAGAAGCAAAAGAAAGGTACAGAAGACAGGGTGAGAAGGTGAGTATACTGCTCAGTTTTCATTTCAAAACCTGTCCACAACTTGTAAGCTAAATAATGAATTATTAATTTTCATTCACTTCTCTCTTACCTTGATAAAGATGGCCTGAGTGCTATCACTGATTTCTGAAACAGAATCTCCACAGGGGCATTTCTTCAGCCAAACCCAGTCACCCTGACAGCACAGAATAATACAAGTGAACACATCTCCACAGACTCACACAGAATCTGATGAACTTGTTTTCAACTTTTCCGCACAGAATTTATAGGAAAATAGGCAGAATTTTGTGGATTTAAATAGAGTTTAGAGCACTGCACTTTTATTCATAATTTTTGGTTTTATTAAATATAATTACACTATCCTGTCTATAACAAAATAATTTACTCAGTATAATGTGCAGTTATAAACAAACATTTGCGAATTGTGACCCTGGAGCACAAAACCAGTCATAAGTCTCTGGGGTATATTTGTAGCAATAGCCAAAAATACATTGTAATGGTCAAAATTATCCATTTTTCTTTTATGCAAAAAATCATTAGGAAATTAAGTAAAGATCATGTTCCATGAAGATATTTAGTAAATTTCTAACCGTAAATATATCAAAATTTAATTTTTGATTAGTAAAATGCATTGCTAAGAACTTCATTTGGACAACTTTAAAGGCGATTTTCTCAATATTTTGATTTTTTTGCACCCTCAGATTCCAGATTTTCAAATAGTTGTATCTCGGCCAAATATTGTCCTATCCTAACAAACCATATATCAATGGAAAACTTATTTATTCAGCTTTCAGATGATGTAGAAATCACAATTTCGAAAAATTGACACTTAAGACTGGTTTTGTGGTCCAGGGTCACAATTGGGGAAAAAAAGCCAGAATTGTGAGTTAAAAAGTTAAAACCCTAACCTTTTTTAAATTTTAATCTTGCACAGATTTTTCTTTTTAGAATTGCGAGTTTATAACTCACAATTCATTGGTGGAGAAAAATATACAAACTAACTGGTTCAGTTTTGTCTGAAACGTTACTTCGTATTAACTTACTGTTTACTGAATTGTTATATATATGACCAATCATGCCTTTGTACTGAATGTCAGCACAGCAGACTGTTTTTACCTTCTGGTATTCAGTACAAATTCACACTTCTTTGTGTGATATTGCTTCATATAGTACCAAAACACCATACTAACAACTTAGCAAAGTCTATCTATGTCTGTACACGAAAAAGCACAAATTTCACACACCTCAAATACAGCAACGTTAGACGTTTCAGGAGTTGATGTAATGTAACTGCGACCTGAAACTGAATGGCGGGGTGTTTTAACATCTAGCTGACTCTTCATCATACTCTCCTCATTCAGCTTCTACAGAGAGAATGGAGAGAAATGGAGAATGTGAGAGACATAAACAAACACCTGAGCAAGAGCAAGAGTGCGAGAGTAAGCTCTATGAAGAGACTCATGCCTGTCCTATTTAGTACCATCACACTTGCAGCAGAGCACACACTAAAATTATATTAAATTAACTTAAATTATTACCATACTCTCCTCATTCAGCTTCTACAGAGACGCAGAGAGAGAGAGCGAAATGGACAGTGAGAGACATAGATAAAGTCTATGGGCAAAACAGAGAGAAAGAACATTTGTGACTGACCCTCCTGCTGAGTGTGGTGTTGATGAAGACCAAGTCATCCAGTGTCAGTATTATCTTAGTGGGGCTTCCAATTCCTCCTCCACCAAATGCTCCAAATATTCCCATCCCATATTTCCTGGGCATACACACACACACACACACACACACACACACACATAAATATGCTTATTTGTTTATCAGTAATACAACAAACTTATTAAATACTAGGTGGTTTACTGCAACTCAAGCAATTCAGTTCATACCTTATATGGAGAAATAATACACTTGCTCCAGATATAAACACACAGAACAAGAGAAGGAGCAAGAAAATGGTGACTCCATCCAAGCCTGCAATGAAAGGAAAAGAACGACAGACAGAATCAGTGGTAGCTGACGCTTTTAAATATATTGTAGCTAATAAAATTTATGAGGTACAAGAATTTCTGCTTTCTCACCCGCACTACAAGCGACATAAGGACTGAACCAACAGTTTGAGTCAGTGCTCGGAGACGCTCCAGCAAAATGAATCGACTTCCCCAAGTACTTCAACCCTCCATATTTCCCATATGTGTGCGGTGCTTCCAGGGCGTGCGTGCGGTGCAGGCTGGACCCAGAGCCATCCGAATCCAAGACAGCGTAACGGGCCTGCATTCCTTCTCCATCGGGACCTGCCGATATCCGCTGGTTAAAGCCACTGAATTCAAATCCACCCTCATTTTTAACCAGTGCATCTCCTGATACCCAACGCCCTCCACTCGCAACTCGGCTCTGCTCTGCAGCCATGGCTGTATAATAGAGCATGTTATAGATGGTCCCAAAGAATGGGGAAACCTGCCAAGAAAAACAAAATCCACAAAAATAGAACAAATAACAATATGAATCTTATTGGGATTCTAAACAATTTCTCATACTACAAGAAAATGTAATCAAATAATAAAAGCATAATTTTATGACTTATTTTTTTAGTAGTAGTTTTAGTCGTGTTTAGAGAGTTGGACTTGAAACCCAAAGGTTACAAGGGTTCGAGTCTCAGTACTGGCTTCCCACTGCTCCGAGTGTGTGTTCACGGTGTGTGTGTTCACTGCTCACTGCTGTGTGTGTGCACTTGGATGAGTGAAATGCAGAGCACAAATTTCGGTTTACCATACTTGTCCACATATCATGTCACTTTCACAGTTTTTTTTTTTTTTTTTACTAATTTTTGTGTTTCATTAAAGTTTTAGTAATTTTGTTGCATTGTTTTGGCATTTGTATTTTGATGGTTTTTTTTTTAAATGTCTATATAGTTTTTATTAATTTTTATTTCCGTTTTAATTTTAGCTATCATGGTTAAAATAAATGAAAATGAGAAATGTTGCCTTGGCAACTAGCTGAAATAAAATAAGTTTTTAAATATTTTATTTGACTTCCGTTGACATTTTTTTTTCATACACAAGTTATGCACATATTTAATACATAACGCTAAAAGCTAATTTTTGGAGCAATAAAAAAGCATCCAAAGTTACTATTTTGGCAAAGATGCTTTCTACATAACTATAGCTTTTGCTATCCCCATTCCTGTATTGCTTGTTTAAAATGATACCTCTAGTTCTAAAACACTAAAACAACTCAAAACCGATTATGTTACCTCTTCAGGTGGTGTGCTGGTACGGATGTCATAGGATTCCTGCGCTGCACGGAAGGCCTCATAGAAGTTTTGTTCCCCTTGGTCCATGGTTATTGTCAATACCCCATCATATGCTCGTCGCAGTTTGGTGTCATTGGCCAGGATTGGATAGTTCACATTTTCATATGGCAGTGAATACAGCAGTGTGTCATATGGAATGAAGATGTACCCTCGGTCAATCATTCGCATGTCCATTGCTGTGGTCAACAACTGATACTGTTCCTCTCCACCAATCAGAACAGAGTGCATGCACATGATGACAACTGCACACAGAAAATGAAGAGGAAGGAATAAGAAAGGAGGGAATGTGCAAAGAGAACTGAGGAATAAATTAATTAATAATTATTAAAACACAATGAGAGATATTACACAAAATAATATAACAAATGATTATTTATAACGTGCCTGCACTAATTTGCATATCACTCTCACAGAAGAGGACACTAAAATTACATTTCATTTTTAAAAAATATTTCAATAAAATTCAATATTTAATTAAAAATAATTATAATTTATAATTATTCCAATCAATTTATGTACAGACTACAGATTTTTTTTACTTTTTGTAATATATAATAATAGATAACATTCATAGATTTAATTATAATTTAATCTCAGTATATCTGAGGATGTAGAAGCAGATCATATCAACTGGAACCACTAACCAGTATTAAGTAGTCGTCTCTTTTTTCTCATTTTTGTAAATCATTATTTTTTTTTACAAAATTTTCAGTTATTGCAGTCTTTAAACGTCAAATTTCTACACCAGTTTCAGTGTTGCTGAGCATTTTAAATTCATATTTACATTTTTAAACATAATTCAAACATAACTGATAGAACTCACCCCTCACTCGATCGGTCTCCCGTATTGTCTTCAGGGCTCGCCGTGGCCCTTCCTTGTCCAGTCCCATGGTGACAACCACGCCAACTGGCAGACCAAGAGCACGCAGGGAAGCAGCCAGTTCATGCCCAGTCGCTTCCCACATGTCGTTCTCCGCCATTATAATCCCAACATGCGCCCAGCGGAAAAAGCGCAGCACAGAGAAGAGCACACGAGAAGACAACGGGAGTGGCCGCAGGAAGGTGGAATACATTCCCTCATCCATGTCAGCCTTCAGACAAGCCCAGGACAGGATGCCCTTGTTCCAATTCTTTGCCAGCAGTGCAGCAGCAGTGCAGTAGCCAGGGTTTGCCGGTCCAAGAAAGGCCGAACCGTAACCCTCCAGCTCGGCAAAGCGTGCCAGGGCTTTCGAGCTGGAGCAATCCTCATTAATTAGTGTGTAATCATACCAGTAGCCTTTGTTGAGGTCGGGGTCTTTGTTTATTCGGCTCATGGCTAATCGTGCAGCCAGATCTGGCAGAGCTTTGGAGTACATGGGGTCACATGCCCACGGTCCTACAATGGCGATTTTGAAGGTGGTGCCCCAGGCCTCACAGGGCAAGTATAATAGCATGACTAGAGGCAGGAGAAAACAGTTGCCCCACCATCTGCGGCTGCGTAGCACTGAGGTCGAGGACACTGGACTCAGTGAGCCATCAGGTTTTTTTGCTTTTTGCTTTGAGGTTTGTTTTCGTCGTCTCTTTCCAGCTCTAGACTGTTGCCATCGTGGGTGGTGGGACTGCCAAAGAAAGCTAGAGTTTCTGTGGTCATCCATTTTATTTTTGTTTTACTGTTAATTGTCAGGGACAATGAAAAACAGGTGGCACTGAGAGGTGTTGTGCTGTATTGTGTGAGTATTTTGTTAGCAACAGTGTAAAGGCTGATAAAAAAAACACACCCAGCTCTCGATTTGGGTTCTATCCACTGAGGGGCACTAGCCCAAAACTATTGCACAATAACCAGCCATCACTGTCTGTTTTAGAGATGGAGCAAATGTGTGCAGTTGTATTTGAGAGAAACAACATTTAAGGGTTTGGTTAATGAGAGGGGAAAAAAGGGATGAAAACAGAACAGAAAAAGACAAAGTTAGTATTTTTTGTAATGGAATATTAATACACAATACACTGCATCTCTCTCTCTTTTTTTTTACAATACTATATGTAGTATTTTTTTTTTTTTTTACCATACTATATGTAGTAGTGATGTAAGAATGTAACACTGGCTCAAACATCAGCTTCAGGGTCATACAATTGATTATGGTAAGAAGGACAATAGATCTATACTGCATTTCAAAATAATACTTATAATTAATTATTAAAACTTAATAAATATTAATACTTTAATTCAGTGAGGATGCATTAAATGGAACAAAAGTGACAATAAAGACCTTCGAATTATTACAAAAAAAGTATAGAAAAATGATATTCATTCAATAATCGTGAAAAAAAAAGTTTCAGGGTTCCCACAAAAATGTTCAGAAGCACAACTATTTTTAACATTGATAACAATAGGAAATGTTTCTTGAGCAGCAAATCAGCATATTAGAATGATTTCTGAAGGATCATGTGACAATGAAGACTGGAATAATGGCAGTAGAAAATTAAGCTTTGTCATCACAGGAATAAATGACATTTTAAAAATGAATTAAAATAGAAAACAGTTATTTTAAACTGTAAAAATATTTCACAATATACTGTTTTTACTCAAATAAATGCAGCCTTGATGAGCATAAGAAATTTAATTCAAAAGTATAATAAAATCTTACCAACCCCAAACTTTCAAATGGTAGTGTAAATTAAAGATAAAAAATGTAATTAAATAAAATGAATGATGAATGAGTAATCTCTTTTTCTTCCTGCATAAGTCTATGCTGTACAGAAAAGTACAGAAGCCCATTTCTGCCTCAGAGGAAAACGTATAAGGACTTTATCTCTCATAATTTTGACTTAATATCTTACAGCGTGACTTCAATTCTTATTTTAAACTTTATCTCACAGTTATGTTTTTATTTTTTTACTCTGAGGCAGAAATAGCCATCTAGCCTGGATGATAGTAAATATAGTAAAGATAAAATGTTTAAAATTATAAAATTAATTGTAATTACAAAATTATTTTTTCATCTTTGTTTATTTTATAGAATGTTATCTATGTTTTTTTAATAGAATGACATCTATTACTTCTTTTCAGAAAGGCAATACTCTATTAAATAATTAAATGTTGTTTGTGAATAAGAGTTCTGTTCTTCAACCCTCTTATCACACTGTCCTTCCCACTGTGATCCCAAAGACCTGATATCTCACTGCAGGCTTGGTCCGATCAGCTGACCAACCACATCCTCACCTGACTCATGTGCCATCTGTGTTTAAAAGTGGAGTTGGGGTGAAGTGTCACACGACTTGTGCCAGGCTGTCTGCCCATTCCTCCCTCCCTCTCCCTCTCTTTCTCTATCCATTGCTCAGCAAGCAGCAAGTAGATTACAATTAAAGAGCTCTGCCTTCATTAGCCCTGGCCATAATAACTGCCAAATAACGTGAGGCTTAATCAATCTTAATCTTAATCAACCTTATCTCTTTACACCATCATCACTCTGTTGACCTGTCAAAAGCCTTTTGTTCTTCAATGTTTTTGTGTGTTCTCCACACTCTAATCATTCTGTCTAAATTCTGTATAAACGTCCTGTCTACCCCTCACCTCTTAACCTCTAGGTCCGGCTTGCTCTTATTCTTTGGACCTTTAGCCAGCTCTGAAATAACTCAGGATTACAGAGAACTGCACAGGACCTTGCTCTCAGACTCACACTACTTCTGCGTTTGAGAGCTTTACTGTCTGCAGTAGAGAACTGTCACACTACAGCCCCCCATTTACTCAGTCAGTTTTTATGTACGACATTACAGCACAATAGTTTAATCAGCTAAAAGAATTTCACATTTTTGGGCCTTAAAATCTGCTTAAATATTTAGTTTGTAGTACTTAAATATGTAAATCTAGTAATATAGCACGACAATATGGTTATATCAGCTGCACATACAAGCTCTCCAGATATTCCTCCTTACTAAAAAGATTACTAATAAGTGTTTTAGGTTAAGGTCGTTTTTTGCAATTGCGTTAAAAGGGGATGTCCTGTTATATAAATGCACCAGTGTTAGTTGATCATTGGTTGCTTGAAATGACTGCTTGAATCTCATGACCTGAACATTTTGTGTTCTTTCTCATCGATATTAAACTGCATATTGAAATTATAGCTATCATCATATAGAAATCTGAATATTGGAAAGTTTTAATAGCTGTCTAATGTATGAAATAGATACATGCAGTACATTCAAGTTTATTGTAACTTTGTGATGTCACATTATTTCAACATTAGCACTAAAGACCACTAAACTGGCAATTTTTTGACATTCGTGTATATATAAAGTATGTAATGCGATTAGACATTAAGTGGCTGAACATTACGGTAAATGGACAATACTATTTCAATAATATTTCTTTTTTGACAAAGACCCATATCTTTGAATGTTAGTGAATGTTAGCTGAGTTAACATTATTAGCACTTGACATCTTTAGTTTAGTTTCATTAAGTAGGACCAATAAAATCAGGTAGTCTAAATTACACTGATTTTTGATACTGAATACTGAAATAACACAATGCATATGTTGAAACAAAATTACTTATCAAACTCTAACACAAAGAAAAAAACTTCCTAGTTATGCTGTAACAACCTAAGATACTTAGCATCCCTCAGGGAAGTCCTAATCCTCTAAGCCCCAGGGACTACTCTAGCAAATTCAATATTGAAAACTACTGTTGCCCTTAATAAAGGATTGTTAATAAAAGAGCAAAAGATCGGTTAACCTGGCGAGTGTGGCTAATTGAGAGCCATGGCGAGTGCTCGTCCCATTAGAACACAGAGAGTCTGAGAAGAACCAGAGGGGGACCAGAACTGCACTCCCAAAGAGGAAATAGTAACAAGAAATAACAAAATCCAAATTAAAAACGTAAAAGTCCAGATCGAAGATGGAGAAAAGACAGATATTCCATGTTAAAACAGATGGAAAAGCTTTTTAAAAAAATGTCCTTTGTCTTATCGTCTTTGAAAAGAATAGAAAAAAAAATGTAGATATCCACCTTTCTCTTTTTAAAATGGAGAGTTGATCTTTGTGGTCCCTGGGGGTTGGAGGCCCTCTATTGGACTAAGTCCTGCCCCAATCTGGAGACCCTAATGGGGAAAGCCACTGGAACAAGAGCCTCTCTGAGTCTTGGCCCTTAATGGGAATAGGCAGATTTACAAAGAGAGAGAGAGAGAGCGAGAGACAAGGAACGAGCAGAGGAGAAAGGAGGGGCAGGCCGGGAATCCAAGCAGTGACTTCTTAACCCTCTTTAGCCTATAATCCACACATACATGGCAAAAGGCATTGTCTCTCCTCAGTGTACATATGAGCTTGTGGCCCAGTAACATTTAAGATACTGACTTGAAGTAGAAACAAAAACAACATTTAAGCACTGACAATTTTTAATTAATTTTTAATTTTAATTATTTGCAATTTTAGTGTTTCTAGTCTAACTGTAAATGGAAGTTTTAGACAGACTATTTCATTTCAATATTTTCTATAATCACTATTTTCAATTCAATATTAGGATTTGGAGGATTTGATCCCGCTGTTTGTGTGGGATCAGCAGTGAACCAACAAACGTTACAGATTGTACCTGTATTGTCCCGCTCAGTCTTGTTGCCTCAGGTGCACTCTGTAATTTTTGTTTATATAGCACTGGCCAATATGGCAGTCGTCTTGGACACCCAAAATGGCTGTACTGCTCACAGTCAGCCTTGATTCATGAAAGTGAAAGATAATAGTGACCAAAATAATTGGGTGGCACTTGACTGGCCATGTGGCCTCAATATGGCTACCCCACTGTTAAGGTCAAACAAACAGATTTTGTAAAGCTACTGATATGACTAAAGTCCCATTTTTTACTGCTAACTTCTTTTGGGGCAAAACTTTTAATTTAATGCAGTTTAACACAATGGACAGAAATGCACAAAAAAATCACACCTGACACCAGACTTCTGCAAGAGGTTTTGGATGATGGTATTAAACCATTAGTTTAACACGTCCTCATGTCACATTAAAAAAATCCCAAGTGTCAATGTGCCCCTCTTTCTTTTCTGCTCCTCCTCCCTTCTTCTCGATCTTTCTTGAGTTTATAAGCTTGGCTAGCAGCTCCCAACAGGTGAAAAGAGATTTGGGTTCCCAGGAAACCCTTAGCCACGATACGTCTTTGTTCATTATGACATTGTGTCCTATAGCACAACCCTATAATACTCTGCTTAGCGTTTGCTTTGGCATAAAAGCTACATTTCAGTCTGATATTTGCAAGTCACACATATTAGCTCGTAAAGGCCTTCTGGAGAAAACTGGAATGAAAGGTTACAGGGTTACCAAGCCATTATTACAAGAAGCAGCATTCAAAATAATGAAATGAAAGGATGGAGATATATGAAACAAGAGAGAGGGAGGTGTGAGAGATCATTCAGCGCTTATGGAGTGGTAAGAGCTCTAAGGTCAAAACCTGTGAAGATTATGTCCCGAGTCCGACTATATCCTTGAGCAGTCCTCCAGGACTGGAGCAGTGCTCAGACTTTTATACATTAGTATACAAACTAATTTATACAAATTAGTTTGACAAAATTTTAAATATTTATTTGTAAAACAGAAAAGGCTATAAATCATTTAACAAATAGATGCATAACAGTGGCTGATGGTGATTACAATATGGTAATTAGCCCCATTAAGAGAAATCTTTTGTAATTATCTAAAAAAGATTAATGGAGAGAATTAATGTTTAATTTGATGTTGATGTTGGTGCTTATAAAACAGGTGCAAAATGGAAGGAGGAAAATTATTAGATTTTACAATAAAGTTAACTCCTAAAAGCCTCAGAAACATTTATTTATAATAAATATATATGGTTTCTCTCTCTCTATGAATCGTTCATGTATATATTATTGTTCAGAATTTTGGGGTCAGTAAGATGTTTTTAAAAGTGACAGCAAAGACTTGTTACAGACTATTTCTATTTTGATAAAATTATTTTGAACTTTAGCACCAAACCAACATATTATGACTGATTTCTATATAGGATCATGTGACACTGAAGACTGGAGTATGACTGCTGAAAATTCAGCTTTGCGATTTTAAATTGTAATAATATTTCACAATATTATTGCTCTCACTGAATTTTTTATTTAATGAATGCAGCATTGGTCAACATATGGGACTTCTTTCTTCTCAAAAAAAAAAAAAAAATTCCTTTAATCTTTCTCACTTACTGCCCCCATTAATGGTCCTACAAGTAGAACCTCCACACGGCTACTGACAATATTGGCTTAGCTTTGATCACAGCACTATTAAACACTATGTGACCGGCTCATATTAATCAGAGAGCTGTTGAAGCAGTGGAAACAAAGCTCACCTTTTGCCCCAACATGTGTTATGTGCTGGACGGTGAAGACACACATTCCCAAGTTTTATTACTTAATTTACTGTACACCAGGATGTAGCTATTACAGCACCACAAATGTCTTGATCAAGGTCATAACGGTGTCAAGAGGTGGAGGGGACACAACAGCCCTTGAAGACTTTCAGTTGGTCATGGCTAGCTCCTGCCCTACACTTTTAACTTGTTGCTGACTGGAACAAGTAACTGTCTGATCTCATGAGCACTAGGCCTGCCTCTCTCTCTCTCTCTCTCTCTCTCTCTCTCTCTCTCTCTCTCTCTCCGTGTGTGTGTGTCACGCTAGCTCATGATGGATAGGAGTCCATTTTAAGTTAATCAGATTAGTCAAATTGGGTTGTGCTGTACTGAGCTTCAACCGGCAAGCCTCTTACCTCTGATCGGAGAGAGATAAATGAGGTGGGAGGAGACAGATAGCATCATAATTTGCCTGAAAGAATTGTTAATTAAAGTTTGACAGAATTATTAGCACATTATCATAGCAAAATTTAAAAATACATACACTAAAATGTACGGCATGGCAAACAACGTGCACGAGGTATTTGCGTAAATCTGCACCGTTTTAAAGAAACAATGAAAATCCTCACCCTTATGTCCTGTATAGGGTATGGGGGAAAACGCCCCTCCCCCTACTGTTTTTCCCAAAATAACCACAAGATAAAATAAAAATACATTTTTATTGTAACTATGGACTATGTTGACAAGAGTGATGTAGAATTTTTCACCATGACGCTTACACTGGTGATGTACCGGAGAGAAAACGGATTTCACAGTAAAGAAAAAAAACTTTATAAAGCTTGTTGTTTTGTAGAACATCACAGTTATATATGATATGAGAACCGTAAGGCCCGTAGATAAGGAGTACGTGTTATTTAATAAAAATATTATTATATTTTGAGAATGACATAATTTTTTCTCAAACATAGCCAGTGGGGTAAAACGCCCCCAGTTTTGCCCCATAGGTGGGGTAAAAGGGGCGTTTGGTTTGGTTGCCACCCGTCCCTTAAAATACGGAATCGTCCCGTATTTAAAGGTAAAATGATGCGTCCCGTATCAAATCAATACAGGACGCGATTCGTCCCTTATTTTACAAAGCCCAAACATATTAGAATAAACAAATAAGTATTTTGCACTGTTTATAATACTAATAGCAATTATAAATATATCTGCAAGCAGCGATGACGGGCCCAAACATCAGTGCAAACGCCACCACGGTGGCATCAGGAAAACTGTGCCCAGCGGGCACATGCATTTACAGTAACCCTCTGGCAGTCTGATTTTAAGGTATATGGCAATTAAAGGGTTAATCCAAACCATCAAGACTGTGAAACACACACACACACACACACACACACAGAACAATATACAAAACTTTAGTAACACTTTACAATGTTTCAATTATTAACATTAACCATATTAATTAACATGAACAATAATTATAGTATTATTAATGTTAGTTAGTTAATATTCAAAACTTAAACATTATTAAAATTTAAAGTTTTATCTATTAACATTAGTTAATGCACTGTGAATCATCAACAAACATTAATGAATGCTGTGAAAATATATTTTTCATGGTTAGTTCATGTTAGTTAATGCATTTACTAATGTTAACAAATGAGACCTTATATGTTACCAAAACCTTTAATGATTTATAAGCATTTTTTAACTATTTACTTTTCCATGAACTAACATGAACAATCGTTTACTAACACAAATAAATAAAGTAAAAATATATTGTTCATACTTAATGTTAGTTGTGAATTAACCAATGTTAAAAAACTATATTATTTAACTCTTAGTTAACATGAACAATAATTATATACCATTTATTAATGTTAGTTAATATTAAGTCCAAAATGTATTAATACATTATTAAAATTTAAAGTTGTATCATTTAACATTAGTTTATGTACTGTGAATTAATATGAACATGAATAAAAGATTAATAAATGCTGTAAAAAATATATTGTTCATTGTTAGTTCATGTTAGTTAAAGCATTAACTAATGTTAACAAAAGAGACCTTATTGTAAATTGTTGCCAACAATTTTATGATCTATAACCATTTTAATATTTTAATTCTCTATAATCATTTGTGAAACAATTATATAAAACTATATTACCAGTAAAATACATATTGACTTATTTTATGTATATGTTTCTTATTCTGTTTAATTGAACTGAGCAGTAAAGGGTCAGACTTAAAAGATTTCTTATCCTATCAGTGAGATAGGTTAGGATATATAAAAGTTGTAATGATTTTTCCTTTAAAGATTTTTAAAAATGATTGTAATGCTCTAAGCATTTCTACAATAATAATTTAAAAGTATACTGACAGTACAGTACATTTTGTTGTGTTGCAAGTTTACATACTTGAACATGTTTTCTCATGGTTTATTATTGAGCTATGAGTTCCTCACTTGAGTATTTGTGTCCTTGTTTTTTTTTGTTTGTTTTGTTTTTGTTTTTGTTTTGTTTTGTTTTGGGGGTGTTTTTTTTGGGGGGGGGGGGGGGTGTAGTCATGAATGGGTGTCCCTTATTTTGCCTCGCTAACCGAACCCTTGGTATAATTTTTTTTTGTTGTCGCGTCAACTAACACTGAAATCTATATACATTATTTCTGTAATCTCTATAAACATCAAATAGTTATAGTGAAAGAACTGATGTGTCGTTCATAAAGAACGTGTTTTTACATTCCACTGCACTGCTTTTACATAGTTTTTTTTATAGGCGCTCTAGTTCAACTTTTAAAACCCCCCCGCTCCGCTAGACTTTTTTCATTAGACTACACTGCGTCTCCCGTTTGTAAACAAAACAATTCTGTTCTGCGTGAATGGCCCTAACCGCATTTATCTATACAGTGAAAATGAATGCAGTGACCACGGCTATCAAAGCAAATGTTTTCCATAACAGCTTAAATTTAATTCTGTTCCTCATTAGATTCCGCAATAAATAAATAAATATATAAAAATAATAATAATGGCATGAGGGATGGTGTTGTGGTTTTTGGTTATGAATTTTGAACCTAACAATGAGACTACAATGAATTTACCTATAACCAAGGTAAGGCCTGGTGACTGCTTTGGCAACCTTAAGTTGGAAAACAGGTGACTGTTTTAACAATTAATGTAGTGTAAAAATCTTTAAAAAAAAAAACACTCCAGTAATGGCCAAGTTTAAATTGACTGACTAAAATTAAATTGATTACTTTAAGGCATACATAATATTACAATGCCTTTTTATACTCTTGGTGCAATAACAGAAATATTTAATGAATTCAAATAGAGTTCATAATTTTAAATATGTTTATTGATATTATTATGTAGTATAAAGTAATCAGCATTACAGGCTTGAAAAAAAAAGACAATCTTTACTTCTAAATCATCCAGGCTGCATTAATTTTTTTTAACTTACCTTTTTCTGAACATGTACAAGAACAACGATGTTTACAATAGCTTGTTTAACAGGTATTCCTTTACAAATCACATATAGGGTAGGCCTTAACTGGCCATATTTCATTACACTGAAGGTTGATTTTTAGCATTATGCCATGTCAGTTCTTATGTTCAAAACTTTCTCATTACAGTCCAAAAACTGTGAGACTCTGCTTGTTGTCCACAACTCTACATGGAATTGCATCATTATTTTGAAAGAAGGACCGTCTAAGAAATCCATCAAAGTTCCCCAGCCCAGGGCACCTCTGACGGAGGCAGCGGAAGCAGAAGGGTGTGTTACAATGAGGACAGATGATGTTGGGACAGCCTATTCCGTTGTGTGTAAGCAGGGCCTTGCACCCTGGACAGGCCCTGAAGTATGGACATCCTCTCACCGAGCTGTTTGGGTCAGTGATTTTTCTGTTGCTGAGGAGGGCAGCACGGAGCGCACAGTTTGGCAGGGTGCAGGAATTGGTGGTTGGAGTGTCGCGGGGCCACTCTCTCTGACACGCCAGGCAGAAATGAAACACGGACCTCTTCACTTTAGAGCAAGACTTGCAGACCGCACACTGACCATCCAAAACTCCAACATTAGACTGATGACAATTGGGACACTAGGGAGGGGGAATAACAAAATAAAATAAAATAAAAGAGGGGCTCCACTTCACAGATTCCTTCCACTTGCTTTTCCACTTAAAAATTATTGTTGAGTGAAAAAAAGTATCTAAGCAAAAGTTTTTTTTTTAGTGAGTATATCCACAACTTTTCTAAACCTTTTTCCAAGCTTTAGAAATTGACTGATGAATCAAGAGACAGTTAAGTTTTTAGCATTTTTATAAAGTAACTTTAATGCACAAATTGTGCAATGCTACCTGACTATGTAGGGCTATGGACGCCAGATGATAAACTCACAACCTGCATCTTGAAACATGCACAGTGCAGTCACAATAGCAAAATTTGTGGGCAATAAAGTCATTGTTTGTTGTCAAGAGTGTAGCAAAGTATGAAGCACTGCTCACACAAAAGTCACTTTCTAAACCAAACTGCTATTGGTCAAAGCAGCCAATTCACGTGGCCAACTTGAAAAAGAGTGAAATCTGCAGAACTGTGCAGATTCCTATTGAAATGGATTTTGATTGCAAAATTTCACATTTCACGGTAAATGTGACTGCAGCTTTAACTGAAGTATTTATTTATCAATAATAATAATAGTACTAATAATAGGCCTAGTAATATAACATATACTATGTTTCAGTAACATGTCTACCAATACATTTACAAATCACATAGAACTTTACTGGCCATTTTTCTCTCGCCTTTTAGCGTTACATAATGACCAGTAAAATATGTAACTGAATGTGTAAATTATATTCTGGGAAATAAAAAAGGATGATGTTTTCCTAATGTACTCAGTTTTAAATGAGTAAAAATAGGCTACATTTCAAAAGTACAGTAGCCTACTGGAGTGTAAGCTTCACACATTAAGCTTTACACAGTTACATCATTACCTTATTCAACAACAGCATCATACCTTCATAACAAATCTATTAGGGCTAATGTTACTAGTAGCCTTAAGCCAAGTTCCCACTACACGACTTTACACGTCGGCAGATCGCTGTGCCGTTCAGACTACATGACTTGATTGTCTGTCTTTTAGTCGTTGTGGCGTTCACACTACGTGACTCTATGTAAATGATCCGCAACCAGGGGTTACACACTACACGAGCTGACAACAACTCTGTCACCCAACGACTCGATTCGGTCCCTAAACCA
>JAFVLL020028069.1:0-32127 GCA_021397915.2 Tor tambroides
GTGGAAACTTAAATTCCTGTAGAGCTGCTTTGCAACGATTTGTATCGTAAAAAGCGCTATACAAATAAACCTGAATTGAATTGAATTGAAAATTAATATTCATTCAATCAATCAATAATAATAAATAAATAAATAAATAAATGCCACTTCAGATTTGAATAGCAATCACTTGCAAGCCAAAGATAAAACTGTACTGTTCAAGAATAATGTGATGTTTTTCTCTCAAAAACAACATTTTCCAACACTGGACGTTGAGGACACAGTGTAACTGAGGTTATTCTGTATGTACTCAAGCTGTTCTCAAAGTTGCCCGATGCCTAAAGCACAAAGTCACGACATACAGAATTTATAAGTCGCTTCTTTCTAGTCTGATACTCTCCTGTCTGTCCTACAACCTACAAACAGTTTCTGCCCTGTTAGCTCTTCCAGAGGGGAACTGAGGTGGGTCATGTCCTGAATCTGGCCAGAGGAGGGTCAGGCTTCTGCTTGACACCCCAAGCATCAAAGCATTACAGCTGAAGTTCAAAAAAACCCCACAGAGGTTTAATGCATATTTTAAAAAGCAGAACATAAATAATATAGAATGGATGGAATTTGAATTTATTCACAGCGCTTAAAGTTTAGGCTGAAATGTCAGAATAGATGTCTGGAAAAAAAAAAAACGAATCTCCCTATGCCTGTTTTCCCATTGCCCTCTGTCTTTACTGACATGTTTTACCAACCTTTACAGGGCATCTATGCGCTGACTACCCAGCTTACATCTAGACTAGCTCTTCTTTAATTAACTCACAGGATGTTCTGTTTGACCCGCTGTGCTCTGGAGGGGATGGCGGCTCATGTTGCACCAGAGTCGGTAATTGTCACCAAAAAAGACTCATTCTTTCTTCTCTCTAAATTAAGTCATCTCTCTTTTTCTCCAAATTAATCCACTCCATCTAAAACTTACCTGGTCCCTCCCCCTCGTAGCAGAAACCCCTCCCTTTTACTCTATTCCTCATGCTCATTAAACTATAATGTGGTTTTAATCAGCTCATCACCTCTGGAATAGATCTGTGGAGATGATTTTCTCCTCCCAGAGGAAAACTGTACTGCTCAAAGGGTCTTTTATAGCACAGGAGACTTTAAAGATATGTTTCATATGAGTAGCAACATTGATGTTTCTCCTGCAATTCCTATGAGAAATACAAACACTTGCATCTTCTATTGGCTGGATAAACAGACAGCCCGTTCCATATTACACAACTGGTTGAGCTAATGTGCATTTTAAATTTACAAGTTAAGTTCATTTGACAGGATAGAAAAATGTGCCGCTCGTAATTTTATAAAAGCACTTGCAATAATTTAAACTTGCATATTATTTAACCTTTTTTTTTTTCTTTTTTTTTTGAATATCATCTTTGATCATCAGACATTTATGGCTCATAGTCCATGAAGCATGGAGAAAATATGGTGAAAAAAAAACAAGACTAAAACAAGTTTTATTTTTCCTACAGAATAATGTTTGAATAATCAAGTAATCCGAAGTCACTTCAGCAAGTGTTTTTCTTGAAATATTACTATAAAATCACTAAATAATTCATGTGAACCACAACCTGAAAGCAGACATTTAAAATGATTTTAAAAGGTCTTTTACTATAAAAGTATAAACTATCAATCAGATGAAAGGCATATTTACAGCAGGTTTTATAGCAATGTTTTGATTAGTATTTTAGTATATTTGATAAAAATTTGAGTCTCAAATACAATATAGTAGGATTTATAGTGTATAACTGTAAAGATGTGTAAATTATTGGCATTTATGTTATGTTGTCATGGCAACAAAGCTAGAAAAGGTTAGTAATCGATTTTTCACTTAAAAAAAAATGACGTTAATACTTTTTATATCTCGTGGCTATATTATTGCAACAGAGTATTTTATATGGATTGGCCCCATTCACTTCCATTGTAAGTTCTTCACTGTAACATATTTTTGTTCTTTTCTTTTAAGAAAAGAAGATACAAGTGGGAAATAATTTATCTAGCTGCCAATCAATATTATATCAGAAATGCTGTCTATAAATGATATTCCCAGAATATTCCTTTTAGTGAAAGTCTCTTTCCTTTCCATTGAATTGCATTGTTGTCTACGAGAAGCAATTGAGATATTAAGATCCCATTTGTGATTTTTCTTTCTAATGGGCTTTTTTCCCCTCCTCTGTGAGTTAAATAACCACTGTACACTGCCTGAGAAAATACAAGGCCAAACCTTTCTTCACTGTTTTTGACCAAACTTACATCCGGCCCATAAACGAAGGCACCCAGAGGCAGGAAGCGTAAATAAAGTAAATTGCTATAGGATGCCATAACATGAGGCTGTTTGAAATAGAGGGTGAAGTGACAGTCATTTAAAAGCTCATCTGGCTGGGCTGGCATGACGTTACTCAAAAAGACAAATGGCTAGAGTAGTCAGCTTGCTGTAGTGGCTTCACCAGCAGCCAGAGGAAACCTACTTAATAGATATTACAAAGCAAAGCGAGAAAGTTCTGCTCTACTCTGCTCACACAAGCTATTTCTTAAAGGCCGCCCATGTTTCTTTCCCTACAGTACCTCTCCTCTTTTAGCCATCTCGGCATGCTGCGTTTTTCTCTAAAGCTTTCATCACCTCTCCTCCCCAGCTACCTTCAGCATCGCCTACACACAACTGCCTCGAGCTTGACTTCCCGGGCAGATGCTTCCTCTGGACACTAGAATAGAGAGAGTATATAAGTTCAATGTGCATGATACTGACAAGGACAGCACAGTATATTTAACCGCAGTCAAGGAGGAGGAAAATATAGAGGCTTCATCCATTATGGGGAAAGGTGTTATTTCAGCTGTGGGCACTTTGGCCCTGACTAAACTCGCTTAAAACAAACTTTTCACACTCTCATAGTTTAACTTGTCCAATAACAAAGCTCAACAGTGTATATATTCATACATCGCAGGAGAATTCTGTCATGTTTTCTGAAAACCAAGAATATTTCCAGCACATTTGAAATCCTGTATTGTGTTTAATGTCGATCTGAGACGGAAATAATGATGCAGGAATGATGTTTTGGTGTTTTGCGTGATTGGTATTCAATATTTTTAATCAAAACAATATTACAGCGATCAAAGACTTGTTATATTCGGCAATTTTAACTAAACCACTGTCCACCGAGCCATTGTGTTTTGTTTATGTTTGGAAGGCTACTTCACAGAGTGCGCTCTTGAAGGGTTGCCATGTCCCCTTATTATAAGTGATGCTTATTAAGCGTTTTTGTGCTTGTTGTTTGGGCTCATAAAGCAATCCAGTTTATGAAGTTAATAAAGTAGGCAGGTGCAAGTCACTATATTTTGATATGTGGCTTATTTCCAATATAACACATTGGGATTTTTTTTTCTAGCGAAATCTGGCAACATTAATGAGTCAAAAACATACCCTATGATATCTTGCACTGCACATATAGAAGAGACACAACTCTAATATGCATTTAAATTAGTCATTAATAGCTAGTTGTTCATTTCGGTCCAAAATGCGGTAAATGCGGTTGTCATTGAAATTTTCAGGAGTCAAATCGTTGTAGAATGCAGTTGTCAGTTGTAAATTACTGAACTGTGTGTGTACAAAACAGAATGAAGCACCAATGATCACCTGCTTTGTCTTCCCCTAAGGCTAAATTCACAATACAAGGCCAAACCATTCTTCATTGTTTTTGACCAAATTAATATTTAGCCCATGAAAAACAAATGAAAAACAGTAACTTGTCAAGTAAAGCAGATATTCAGTCTTGTTTTTTTGGGGGGGGGGGGGGGTTTCTGAAGATCGAGAATATTTCCACTATGTCTCAAAATATGTCTTGTTTAATATCAATCTGAGATGGAAATGACAATAGCAGTAAGGATGTTCAATGGTTTTTGGAACAAAATGGATGCCTCCTTTGTCTTCCTAAGGCTAATTTCACAGCTAGCATATTAAATATCTGAAATACACACAGTATACACATTTTTTTATATATACTTTTGGCATAATTTGACAATTGCAGCTTGATTGGAAATGAATAAAAAACGTGAAGTCTTCCTTGATTTCCCTTTGTTTTCTTCACACATTACATATCACATATTTCATTTCAAGCAGCCTGTCCACTGACAGTTTTGTTTCCATGGTAACCAAGAACACTAACTTATGAAAAAACTTTATTGGGGACAAATGGTTGGTTTTAGAAAAAAAAAATACCACAACAACTGAAAAATAATCACTGGTCTCTCTCTCTGTGTGTGTGTATACACACACACACACACACACACACACATACACACACACACAGTATATATATGCTTTCCCCCTCCCCTCTCTTAGTTTAGAAGCATGCAATAATAATATTTTAATAGAGTCTATATTATATACCACAACTTCATATAACATAAATTAAAAGGTGTTTAAATTTTATCTAAAACAGCTAATGTTCATTTTACAAATGTTTAAAAAAAAAAAAAGTAAAAAGCATAAAAAAGTGCCCAGATGCAGATGTTTGATGGATTTGTGGAATCAAATCTGTATACGGTATGTGTGTGAGGGAAGAAGAAGTGTGGTGAAGATGTAGGGGCTATTTGTGATAAGGGGGTTGACATCAGCTGATAACACCGCATGTGAGCCAAAACACCAGACTCTTTGAGCTGTCAGTCAGGTTTACACACACACACACACACACACACCCACACCCACACCCACCCCTCCTTCTTTCTCAAACCTATCTGAGATGTCAGATTGGATAGCTAATAGCCCCATCGATGTGGAAATAGCATCTCAAAGCAAATAAGATGCTGATGTCTCTCAAACAGGAAGAAAATCAATTACACACCGTTTTTAGTTTTGCTGCTCCGAGACGTAAAGGCCAAACACAATTATCAACAACACGGAAACAAATACAATACGAACTGACAGAATCACATGAGCAGCTATCTAATAGATGTCAATGGAGACTGACCAGCAGAAAGCAATTATATTACATAAATCAAATACCACAAGGATGTAGAAGGAACTGCAATCAAATTGCATTTTCTTACCTCAGATGGAAACAGGTTTTGCTGATAACTTGTTTACATTCTGAAGTTATCATTTTACCTTTAAAATGAGAGATAAGTAAAGAAAAAAAAAAATGAAACTTAGGCAAATTAGAGTTAAAGGACCTCTGGACAGTCAGTTAATTTTGCACATGATAAATGTTTATGTCACTGCCTCTATACTTATTTATTACATCTCTATGGATATGAATAGCTTTAATTTTCTTACACTGTGTTTTCGTTTTATGCCTGATTAAATTGCACGTTTTGTCATACTTAAGCAAGATCGACAGCCAATGGCGTGACATTGCTCTGCCTCGTTAGAACAACTAATGTACTTCTCTTATTAAAGTCTATTGTGTGCACACATTTCACTTTTTTCAAGATATTGAATGTCTTTTTCCCCTTACAACTCCCTGCTTGACCTTGTTCTTGTTTCTTCGATTGTACATTTTATATTTTATTTCTCCTAATGATATTGTGCTACAACAACGACATTTTTGCAGGCTAAAACCTGAAAATGAGTTCTGGTTCCATCGTCCCAAAGTCAGTGTGTTTTTTGAAAGGGTTTTTGAGTAAATGCCTGAAATAAGGTCTGTGATTAGCACAAACTCAAGATATTTTCATGATTTATTCCATGATACAAAAAACATCAGTAATATCCCCTTGTGCATTTTTAAAGCTTTTACTTGCCTTAAAAAAGGCAGTTGCTAACAAGTGGCTAAATAGGACTACAGAGGTTTCGAGAACATTAAAAATGATCACCAAATAACACCAAACAGAAAAACTCATCTCACTAGTCTGCTCTCACATCCTTTATAACCATGCTCTTGCAGACTATTCTAAGTCAAACTTTCAGGGTTTTTTTTTTAAAGAGTTGTTGGAAGGTTAATGGTGGTGACATTAAAGTCATGTAACAGTAGATCGTTTATAGCCTAAGTTCAGCTTTTTAATTCTGCCGATTGTATTTAGGCCTCAAAATTCATGAAAGTTGTGTTCATTTGTGAAGATTATGATGAACAAAACATGTAAGAATTATAATCTGTTGTTGGACACAGACCTTAATTTCTGCAACAATCCAAAAGCCAATGTAAAAATCCAACTGGGTTTTTGTTGAAGGAACTAGGGCGTTGCAAACTTACGGTTGGCTTACAAACATATGTCATCACTGGAGAACTCTATTAAACTTTGGTGTAATATCAACACTGTATCTTTTCACATAGTAACATTTTAAATACTAATGCTCATATGCATAAAATTTTAGCACAATTTGTGGTACAAACATCATGACCAATGCATCAAATTGTCTGATAACATCTTAACAGCCATACAGAACACTTTGCAACCATGTAGCAATGCCCTGGTAACTACCCACAAAACCTTACCGTATGTAGTTGTCAAGAATACATCTGAAAGCATGACAACACAATAAAAAGACATTATCTGATTTGTCCTTACATGTTCTTGGTACGCTTCCAACATTCAATCCTATTGTTTGGATGTATCAACTATAAAACACTTTAGTTGCAATCAGCAGCACTTTCGATGCAAATGAGCTCTTCTGTTTTCAAGATCCCGTTGTGACCGAAACAAAGACAATGATGACAATAATGCATGTTGTTCCATCAATTTCTCTTCTGGTATTTTCGCTACAAGAATAGACACATAATCATTTGTCTGCAGTACACCATTGTTACTGTGAAATCTCTAATCGTTCTCATTACAGATTGGAGCCCACTGATTTACAATGGACATAGAAGTCAGTTATAATTACTCTGTGATATATGGGGGTTATTATACCATACTGAACCCTATAATACGATAAAAGGCCTCCATGCCATCCACCTCTGTCACAATCTGTGGGGGCGTATGTCGCCTCAGAGCATTGAGGTGTGACAGACCTTTGATGAAGGACTTCATTTAGACCTGTTTGTGCAGTGGCTGGTCAGTCTGAGCTGAAAGAGACCTGCGGGGGTTCACGTTAAGAGACCTCTCATTAGAGAGACTGAGGCATTATGGAGTCTTCAAGCCCATTCGATGGCCACATACGGTTTTAGTGTTTGCTTTTGGAATTTCTTTGTCTCGCTGGGATGGATCACAGGAAAGTGCCGGTTAGATCTCAACAACGTAGAGTCGAGGCCACCTGTTCGTGGTGCCAGGACTCATATTGGACAATGCTCAGTTTAAGTGAGGACAAATACCGGCCTCTGGCGAAACTGGCAAGTTAAAATAGCACACTTGCCATTGGAGAAGATGGAGACTTCCAAACTGTTACACAAAAATGTATTACATATGAACATATTCAATCCAAGCCCTGAAGCTGATTCAATCTTCAGTTAATGTGGGAAAAGGAGAAGGAATTGTCTACAGTTTTGAGCAGCTTGGGCTAGCACAATGTTCTAACCAAACCCAAAACAGCTTGTGCCAGGAGAAAAAAAAGTTACAATTACAATTACAGTTAATACAGTTACAATTATTATTTATTTATTTTTATTTTTTATGGAAGTCCGTTTCTGCCACTGAATAAGAAAATAAAAAGGTAATTACAACTTTTTTTTTTTATCTCACAATTCTTTTTTCTCAGAATTACATGATACAAACTCTCAATTCCGGCTTCTTTTTTTTTCTCAGAATTGTGAGATATACGGTAAACACGCTATTGAGAGTTACAAAGTCAGAATTGTGAGATATAAACTGGCAATTAAACCCTTTTTATCAGAATTGCATGTTTGTATCTCGCAATACTGGCTTGTTTTCTTGCAACTGCGAGTTTATATCTCATAATTCTGAATTTTTCTTGCGAGTTATAAAGTCCAATTCTGGGGGTTTGGCGAGTTGGGGGGAGACTGATATTTTCTCAGAATTGTGAGTTTGTACCTCACAATTATGACTTTATAACTCAAAATTCCAAGTTTATATCTCATAATTCTAACTTCATTTCTCAGAATTGCGAGTTTATATCTTACAATTCTGACTTTTATCTCACATGTTTTTATCTCGCAATTACCGTTTTTTTAATGCAGTAGAGGGAACAGGCTTCCATAATATTTTATGTTCTAATAAGTGGCTCTTAATAATAATGAAAACATTTAAAAAAAAATAATAATAATTTTTTTGGTGGATATTTTCGGAACCCATCCATGGTAATTCTGTGGACTTTCTGCAAAACCCCCTTTTCGGAACTTTTATTTTTTTAAGACTGAAAAATGTATTGGAAATAGGAAATGCCATTGTGTGTCTAGAATGAGGAAAGTGCATCACGTGCAACCATTATGATAAGACATGAGCCACTAGGGAAAGGAGAGACACAGACAACAGCAATATTTGATTACTAACAATGCTAACTAACAGTAGAAACATAATGCCATCGCAGTTTTTTTTTTCCAAGCAGCATTGTCTGAAGCACTCTAATGAAAAATAATTATTTTAGCTTGTTCTCTAAGAGAGAATGTGCAATTTTATATTGTTCTGGCTAATGTTCCTTTGGATGAACGCCACACACATTAATCCTTGTCTTTGCATTTAACAAAGCTAAAGGTTTATAATCATCATTACTATTTATTCATTTACATTTTTCAAGCATTGCTTCAGCAATTTGAGCTACTGTGAAAATTAGTCCTCCACTGAGGTAGCCAAGACATCAGCTCTGTTCCAAAACCTAGTGAGTTGCTTCTGTATAGGCAGCATTTTAAAGCATAATAGGCACACTCTCGACATGAAGACTGTTCCAAAGTGTAATTTATTAAACTTAAACTTAATTATGCTGGCTCCTAAGACACCATCTTTTGCCCAAATTGAAAGGCAACATCGTATGTATCCTTCACGGAGAAAGAAATCCCAGAATGCACTGAAATGAACAAAGAAACAAAGTTGATTATAAGGAATTTTTACTTCTTTCAATACTGAAAAGTATAAATAGTTTTAAAAACTGACTTTTTAACGCAAACCTCCTGTATGATATGCATATTTATGCTAATTAAAATCATTCCTTTCATGCTGTGTGAATTTAAATCAATTGTGTTTTGAGTTGTGTGGTTCGCTGTTGCTGCCTAAATTAGTCGTTTATGAGGTTTCATTTTAGTTAGAATGATGCCTTAGAAGGGCGCTTCGTATGTAGTCAGTGTGCAGCTCACATGGTTTTCAAATTTAAAATAAAATTGTTCATATGTTTATAGTGTTTTTGCATTTCTGTCAGTGATTTTTGTCTACTGTATGTGGAATAAAACCGTTCAGCACTCTTGACACAGCGAAGGCAACAAGCCCTCGCAGAGAAACAGCCAATGTCAGTGATTTTTCTAACATTATATGATCTCTATACTTTCAAGGCTTCAGATGATAGGGTATTTGATGGGATTGTAGGAATTGTTATCTGTAGAATGTGAAGCTTCCTTCCATAAAGTCAGTCGGCTTGAAAAGCAAACTCGCTGAGTTTTCAACCATTATACCTGCTCTGTTTTATTCAAAGCTTTCAGGTGAAGATCAGAGGTTTGCAGGCATGACAACTCACTATGTGGTCTGTAGAAGTCCAATAAAACATTACAGAGTATATGTATTCTGCAGAGTGTTTATTATTTATTGTAGCACAGCATCTGCAGTCAGTAAAGAGGCCTTCATGCTGACAGTGATTTGCAGAGACGAAGTCATTCATTTTCTATGAGAGTTTGTGATTTCTGGCAGCGCGAATGACAGTGCCAGTTGTGGGCGTGTCCAGCGATGTCACAAAGGTGATAAAAGTTTAACTTTATGCAAATGAACAGCAACTCGATGCAGCAGCTACCAGTACAAATGAAAACAATGGAGTTCATGTGATCTGTCAATAGAGAGTGATTTCATTGCTCTATGTGATTTGTGTGTGCTCACATGGTGCGATAAAATTATGCATGCAAACTATGTTAGAAATTGTCAGCTTTGAGTTTGATTCATGCATTGATAATTGTTCATCTTGTTCATAATATGATGAATTATGCACTACTGTAATTTTTATACCAACACTTTAGCCTCCAGAATGAATTTTGAACAGGAAGAAAACAGATTCTGTAAAATAGAATGAAAGCTTATTTTTACCAGCAAACATCTCATTTGGACAGACAGACAGACAGATAGATGGATGGATGGATGGACAGATAGATTTTTAAATTACAATTCTTCAATTCAGATTATTTATTTTTTTTAGTTACATAGCCTGCCAATAATGTTAGCGCATCAAGCAGTAGAAACTAGTGACCAATGGAAAGGGAAATGGTGTGTGGCCAAGTACTCAGAATTTGTGCTCTGCATTTAACCAAGTGCATGCACACAGTAGTGAACATACACCCAGAGCAGTGGGCAGCCAATGCTGCGGCACCCAGGGAACAGTTGGGGGTTCGGTGCCTTGCTCAAGGGTCTCACCTCAGTCGTGGTATTGAGAGTGCTGGTTATTCACTCCCCCCACCTACAATCCCTGCCGGACCTGAGACTCGAACCCATAACCTTCAGGTTACAAGTCCAACTCTCTATCCATTAGGCCACGACTGCCCCTGAATAGTATATGACCTCCAATAATAATATCTCTGTCAGTGTGAATGGGGCATTGAGTGGTGTTTTTTTAGGGGCCGGCAGAGCTGAAAGTGGTGGGTCAACTAAAATATAGCTTTTACATAAGGTCAACAAACCATCTGAATACCAATGTGCCCTTACATTCAGAGATCCATGCAGCACTACTAGCTAAAAATGTTTGGCCTTCTCTTAACATTACTCTCCTGTACCGTGTTCAAGGCTGGACCCACCGCTTCGTTTGAAAGGCGCAATTTTATCAGGTTCCTTGGGCGGGAATGTCTTGTTCTTCATGCACTGGCTCTATGCTGTCATAAAGCTGTTGACCCTGAAATGTGTGGAAAAGGTTCCTGCCTGGTTTTGTTCCTAAGCCCAGTTAATTGCTCCTTGCGGTCTTGTCACGTGAATCAGCCTCAGGGCTGAGGCATTAATTCACACGAGTTTCTCTGAAACAGAGTCGTTTTAATGTGTAAATGTCAGTTTGTGGAAACAAAAAATGCCCACACACATTATGCTTTTCCATTCATTTCTAAAATCATCGGCGTGATAGTCAGAGATAGAAAAAGAAGGGAAAAGAGTGAGTTTCAGATGCAAAAGAACAATGCGTATGTCATCCGCATGCATATTCTGTGAAGTGACTGTGAGGAAATGTCAAAACCATCTCATGCTCTAAAGAGGAGAATAATCAAACTGCTTTGCTTGTGAAATAGAGCACTAACCAAAGCAACTCCTCTGCACCCCCCTCTGAGTTTGCTATGCCATTATGCAGTTTTATCCCCTTTGAATATTTCTGAATATACTGATTGACAGTGGGGGGTGTCATTATCTCAAACTGTGTGAAGAATGAGTCACTGCTATTACACAACCAAAGAACAAAAGGCGGGTGATTTTAAAGTATCTCACCTTTCATTAGAACAAGTTCAGGCTATACAAAACCTGGACGTAGACTTTCTTTTGTGAGACAAGTTGCTTCTGTCTGGAGTATTTAACAGAATTCTGTAAAAGATGTCTTTACTACTGTTTGGGTTTCTATCACCACTTCAACAAGAGAGAGAAAAAAAAAGCAATTTAATGGCAAGTGTGTTTTTGTTACCTTTTTGGGGCTGTAATGTTTGTGATTAGGGTTGCACGATTTGGGAAAATAAAAAAATATAACTGCAATTTTTTGCCATTTAAAATGTCTGTGTGTTTGTAGGGCTATATAATTTGGCCCAAAATTTGTGCTTATATTGTATATCAATATGGCTATATACTACTACTACTACTACTAATTATTATTATTATTTTTATTTATTTATCACTGAACATTTTCCTACCCCTTTTGTAGCTTTTCACATCCCTAGACATTTATTGATGGACTAGAGTCGTGCAAATTACCTGTGGATTATTGGGGTGTTTGTCTGGACTCTCATTCTGACGGCACCCATTCACTGCAGAGGATCCATTAGTGATCAACTGATGTAATGCTAAATTTCTCCAAATCTGCTTCAATGAAGTAACAAACTCATCTATATCTTGGATAGCCCGAGGGTGAGTAAACTTTCATTTATAAGTGAATGATTCCTTTAAGTAAAGTATAAAAATGACTAAAAAACAAATGAGAAAAACATTATTGTTGTATTAAAAAAAAAATGTTTTACACTACAACTGTAAAGTTACAATGCTAATATTTATGGCTGTCTTAGTTTCTTCATTTTTACATGTTAAACCAACTTTTTTTTGATGGAAAACCGCAGGGAGCCCTTAAAGCTTCTGTTTTGTGCTTCTTATTACAAGTATGGGAAGGTGTTTGCCAAATACACATTAAAGCGACTCAAACTCAGAGCAGATGCAGAGATGAGCGTTTGTGTGGAACAGCATTTACTGCAAACCGAGCTGCTCTGAGACACTGCAGACACCTCAGATAATGAGCTGCTGGTGTGTAAGAACACAGTGCCATGCTTCACTCTGAAAAACACAGCACACATATTTATTTAATTAAATCACAGCCATAGTCAGTTGATAATCGCATATCGCAATCTTGCTTTTATTTCGTGCAGCCCTACTTGTGAGACACAAAGACATAGTGAAAAAAATGCCGTCCCATACGTAGCTGACCTCTGACCTCCTCCCTGTTGCATGTAGGCGGGCACAGCGTGGGTGGAAGCCTTGCTTTGATTGGCTGGCGGCAGGCTCGTGAATGATTGACAGCGCTTAATGAGAGCCCTGGAGAGGTAACCCGACAGCTGTTTGTTTGCTGCTAATGAGAGACTGGTAGAGGAGAGAGAAAGGCTCACACACTGGAACTCTTTGAAAGAGGCTGCCTTCAGAGCGCCTGGCAGAAAAGAAGAAGTCCTACCTCTCCCTGAGGGCCGTGCTCGGGGGTCTGCTGCAGTGAGCCGCTCTGGAGGCTCCTGGGTTCTGCCACCGCTGTTCACCACAGATTCGGATTTGATGTTTGCACAGAGACCAGGGAGATGTGGCTCGTCAAAGCTTTGCTGTGCCTGTGATAATTAGGTTTAACAAGTTTGTATTGATCTTTCATAAAAGATGACGATATAAAAAGATGATGAACCATTTTTAGGATTTAGGTCATGTGATTTTGGTAACAATGCGCGGTGGATTGGCTCAGTTTTATCTATACAGAATCCTACTTCAATTGTTCTTTCTCTCTGAGCTTTTATAAACCCCCCACAGCATGGTGGAAATAATTAAATGTGTAGTTTCCAACCCAAAAAAAATCATAAACGTCTGTTGCATTCTTTCCGAAGGACAAACTGCCTGCTGTCTTTCTTTTATACAGACCTCCTCTCGGCTGGTGGGAGCTGCATGATTTTAACAGACAGCATCAGGTGGCATGCTGTTACACCCAGTGTAGGAAACATCTACCGTGTTGAATACATACAGGGCTAAAAATATTGAGTTGAATCCTCAGTTTTGCAATGTAAACACTGAATTAAGCATAGCAGGTTCTACTTTCTGCTCCGCTGGTCTCACGACAATCAATAAAGGTCTTGGCAGACTGTTTTTAAGGTACTTAAAGCGATAGTTATGGCAAAATGGGAAATTCTGTCATCGTTTACTCACCCTCATGTTGTTCTAAACCTCCAAAACGCAAGAAGAGATGTTTAGCAGAATGTTTTCTCTACAATGAAAGTGGATGGGCACCAGGGACTGTCAAAAACTTTGTGTAAAATCTTGCTTGACCGCTTCAGTCATTTTTCACTTTACACCATTTTTCAAATTACACAGTTTTCAAAAGGCATAAGGGTGTGTAAATCTTCATTTCAGGTAGATGATATCATTGAATGAAGGATGAATGAGGGTTCACAAGTTCACATGTTAATTTAATGCTTGAATGAGATGAAGGTAAGCTTGCTGGCTGTAATGGAGGGCTTAAGAATGAAACACGATTCAAACTCTGAACTGTGTTTTTGACTAGCTAAATACTGAATATAGAATAGAAATTAGTAGAAATAGAGGTGGAGTTAGGGTGAGTGACAAGATTAGATGAATATATTTCTCCCAAAATTTAATTTAGAACTCCAAGATGAGAGAACTAAATGTCAGCATACAATCATGAGTACCAAATCACTGGTATTTGCATGACATTATCTTGCTATCGTGGCTCTTAAGATGGCACCGATGCTAACAAAACACTTAGACACTAGGTATGTTTACATGCACCAATTTGCCATGGATTCATCAGAATGAATCCAGTCCGCTGTTTGAATCCTTAACTTTACAGTCCAATTCACATATTCATTTAAATATGCACTGTACAGTACATATTATGAAAAAAACTTGACCGCATTCAGAACTGGATAAGGTCACCGCAATGAAGTCACCGGAGCTACTGTGAGTGCAATTGTCATTTTTGCTTTAATGACAAATCTAAAACAAAGCTGACGTATGAAGAGTTCATTTGCAAAAACAGATAACTCTGTTTTTAACAAATTTCAAAAATCAAGTTTTTTCGTTGTGCATTCCAATTAATCTCAATCAAACTGCAGTTAGGTTATTTTGATTTTGAATCAGATTAAGAAGATTCAAACCTTTACGTGCTTAATTTTTACCTATTGATCAGATTATTTCAGGTTTCATCACTTGATATCCCTTCTGCATTCAGATTGAGCTCAGTCTGATCAATTGAGGTGTTTACATGAAGGCTTTTCAATCAGATTAAGCCATCAATCGGATTACTATCAGATTATTTGGTTGCATGTAAACATGGCTACTGTGAAACAAGACAGTGTTTTTTGGATTTCATTATGATTTCACTGATGTAATTATGGCATGAGCCCACACCTGCCCCTAATTTAAACGAAAATAAACATAAGCTATATAACAGATGCAGAAGTAGATGTTTCTTTTCTGTTGTTGTTGTTAACTGTTTTCATTCAAAGCTTAATCACACATCTCCATTCATTCCTATATGTGCTCATTTCTATACAGTATGTTCAGGGATGATGTCTAGCCTTCTCTTCACACCAACTGTTACACAATCTAGCATCCTTTCTTCAGCATGAGAACAACAACAGCCGCTCTGTCTGTGTGTGTGCGCGCGTGGGCGATGGGGGAGTGGATTTATGGGGTAGATTAGAGCAAACGTGAACACGCTTTGCCAGCCGTGTGTACATTCAAACGCCCGTGGGTGGCGCCAAAAGAGCAAAGAGCTCTCAGCTCTTAACTGTTGAATGCATCAAACTGTGTTTGTTCATTGGATGCGATTCCAACTCGATCAATACTCATCACATTTTACGACCCAATTGCTCAGTATTATGATCCATGCACGAGCAAGTAATGATACAGCGAGCAGAGCTCCGTGGGTGACCCTTGGGTCTGATGCTTAAAGACTTTGAAGCCACCTTTTTAAAACTAACAGCTCATTAAATGAAAAACAGATAAAGACGTTTGCTAAAAGAAATGATGATGGATGCGACTCACCTATACGCGAATCGTTTTCTCCCGAACAGTTTCAAAAATTGGTTCAAAAGCGATTATTTTAATAAGGCCATCGCGTGGTCCAAGCCATGCGCTCTAAAAGGACACTTTTGATTACATTTGATTTATAGGCATGTTTACTGTTATGCCTACCAGCCCAGTTTCCTAGCCAACCGCTCATTAAATTATAGAAACATTTGCAACATTTGGAAATTTTCGTTTGTATACCTAACTGATTTTCGGCTATTTAAGTAACTCACTTTTAGGTCCATCAGTCAAATCCTCAGTTCAGTCCAAAGGCTCTTACCATCAGACCACATTTCTCGTTCCGAAGTAGGAACGAGAAGTTGTGTTTTGAACACAAGACAGTTCAAAGATCTATGACTCGTGAACCGATTCGGTCAAATTCTGGTTTTGTGCAAATAATTCATTGAAAAGGTCTGACCCGATTTGTTCACGAATACGATTTGCTAATAGGAAGCAATGACACAATAAAAAAGGATATGGGCCATATATATTAGGCTATTAACAATTATACTATTTTCCTAACCTAATTGTGCCTTTTTCATCAAACAGCCTGTGGCGCGCGAGAGCCCCACCTCCTCTCGCTTCGCGCGTCCGCCTGCGCGCGCTTCTAGAGGGGAACAGCGCGCGGTGCTGAGAAATCTCTTCACTCACTCTCTCACATGCATAGAAATGCAGGATTAACCCTGTGCGGAGAAGATCCCTGTGCCAAAACTGCGTTGATAGTCTACTTCTGAGGAAAGCGAAGGGGGAAAACCCGACTCCATGCGTTCTGCCATGTACTGTTACATTTTTACATTATTTCCGGTAGATTACGCTATCATTCCGTAACGAATAACGAGTGATAAATTTTGTGAGAACCTGTACTATCCTAAAATGAGTGTTTGAGGATTTATGGACAAAAACGGGGAAGTTGCTGGCATTAGAACTGTTCCTGTGTTGAGAAACAACAGAAAAGACATTTCAACATCCATCATCAGCCGTAATTTCTAATTCATTAACACTTAAATGAGTGCCGATGTTATCAAACTGACGCGGAGTCGTGGGAATGGCGTGGAAAAATAACGCGGCCACTTATGGATTGGTTTCCAACGAAAGGATTTTATGTTTTCTTGATGTCTGGATTCTTTAAAGCAGGTGTTTAGGGGTCCGTGTAACCTCGAAGGAAACATCAGCTGTAGTTGATCTTCAGACAAGAAGCCTCGGTCTCGGCAGGAAAAAGTGATCGACGAAGGTAGGCAACGAACTTTATTGACGCCACTAGAAAATGAATAAAGCTGAGGGGAATGTTCGATATGTCGATGGGTCATATTTAAATATTCGATACACGGCTGAATGCCGTTGCAGAAACTAGGCTATAGTGATTTTGAAAGATTACGTATCGATGTCAGAGAATTGTGTGGCAGCCCTTATTATTCAGAGATTGTGAACCACGTTTCGATTTAGACGGGGTTTATTGTGCTGCAGGATCAATCGAGCTGTTCAGGTTTACATACAAATAACCAAATGACACTTGTTTGTTGCCACCAGTATTTAATGCGACGCGAATTCTCGAATCGTTTGTATTAGTGCAGCGAACGTCTAGCAGATCTTTTTTAGTGCATATTTTACCGAACATCTAGTCTTACGAAAACAGCTGCGATGAAGATAGTTGACGAACGACCAGTTGAATGTGCTGTTTGCCGTGCGCAACTGCAAGTCATGTATGACATTATTATCGTTAATAACTCGCCATCTAGTCGCACTGGGTTGGATTTTATTCAACAGGGCTGCAGATATAAAGGAAATTGCAGTGGAGCGCCCACCTGGGTTGGCTGGGTCAACAGCAGGATCAATGTTTGGTCAAATCCCTGTAAGACTGATTACAGGATTCCCCCATCCACCATCTCCACCCGCAACCCTGTCTGAGCTCAAAGGAAAGGATGGTGTGCATCTACAAAGTGGGGTTTATAAAAAAATAAAAATAAATAAATAAATCTTTCATACCCCAAGTGAAATAATAATAATAATAATTATTATTATTATTAGGCCTATTATTATTATTGCAACATATATGATCACATATCAATAACTAAAAAGAAAACTAATAATGAACTTAGAAAATAAGAAATGATTCTATTCCTAATGATCTTATGCAAAGGATAAAAATAGTGCATGGTCTTAGCCATTACTGAATTCATTTGCCTGTAAAATGACCCAGCGTTTGTCCACAGGGAAAGGTATGGCTAATAATATGGGTAACTGATTTAATTGGACTGAGCTGAAATGCTAAACCTGTTGAACCTGAATGAATGCGATAACAGATGATTTACAGCACTGCAGAAAAATAAAAGGTCACAATACTTCAGGGAAAATAAAACGTCTGCATGAACTATCAGTCTCAAGAGCAAAGCGAAAATGAATTCAAAACTTGTTTAGGGCCATTTTTGAAATTGTTGCAGGCATCTTGTGCAGTGTAAGCAAGGCTTGAAATGTACTGAGGGTTCTGTCTGAAAGTGCTTGTGCTATATTTTCAGCAGACCTCTGAATATTCTCAACACTGTGTGAGATTGATACACTGGCTAAATGTGGCTGGTTCGTTTAGATTGTCTAGGCGTTTACCAGTGTTCACTAGGGAAGTAATACACAGTGAACATATATGCTCTGGTCTTTGCCTCTCCACAGCGTGTAACCAACTGATGTCTTTGAAACAAATCCTATAGTTAATGTTTTCATCAACATATTTTTTGGCACTTACACTTGAGTTCAGAGCTATTATAATAACCTTTTGTTCATGAGGTACTCCCAATAGCTAAAAATCAACAGCACTTAAATAGTTTGTTAAGTGTTTGTAGACTCTTATCGGGATGAGATGAAGTGCTTATGCTCTTGGGCTGTTTGAAGAGTCTCTTATGTAAAGCGTGTTTCCGTGTTTTACATTTTTATTATTATTATTATTATTATTATTATTATTATGATTTGCTGGATCCTTGTATGAATCTGTGTCATTTTATTGTGGCTGTTGAGGGAGTGAAAAAAATGATAATGGCTTCTACAACCTGTCAAAGTTTCCATGAAAGAGCAATCAGATCACCCCCCCCCCCACACACACATTTCTTCAACAAAATGTGTTCACTTCCCTGTGAACCGCCCCAACAAAGGCACAATGCAATAACTACGTCAATGCCAGAACTGAGGAAAAATAGCTTCAAAGTTTTTTGATTAATTTTATACTCTGTTTTCTCTGAATCTGTGGATAGTTCAGCTAGACCTGTCTGTCAGAGGACAGATCATAGACTAAGAGACCCACTTTTGGTCATAACCCACTTTTGACAAAATGTGTAGTTATTGTGCTTTTGTCTTTTTAGGGCAGTGCAGCGTCAGTGAATTTCTATTCAGTTTGAATTGAGTGGTTATACAGTAGAACTGGCTTGAAGGTTCCTCAGTTGTAGGCAGTTATATTGCCTACATTTTTTTTTTTTTTTGTCACAAATCATTACATGCACTAGTCAATGACTTGGAGCAGCATACATAAAGCCCTTAAGGTTTATAAATTCTGAGAAGAACAAAAAACCATAATGCACCAAAACACCACAAAATTGCATTTTCTCAACTAGGACATAATGCGTGGGCCAACATATCATCACCGTTATGAGTATTTTTCACATCTGTAGCAGTAGATCCAGTGTTCCAGTCTCACCGCATTACTAGGGTCCACCTTCCCACTGCCATGAGCGCAAGTTATTGCCTGGGCCTTCAGAGGCTGTGCTTTATGCCACAGTCCCTAATCATGTTTTTACCCTATACACTATCAGCACAGCTAAATCGACAGGAGGCTGCCCTGCAAATGCAAAAAGAGGACACATCAATAACTGGGCAATTAGTGCATCAATACGCTGCACTCCCAATCTTAAAAGATACGAAGGAATTGAATTTCTGATTGGATTTCTATGCATTCTTGTGTTTAGCTATTTTGTATAACACTTATTTACTTTCCTTTGGATCACGGTCACTTGCAAAGCCTGTATCGATTCTGGTTTGACTCATGCTCCATTCTAGATGTTACATAGATGTTTTGCATGTAAACATACAGGGTCTTCAAAGACCACTGCATTAAGGGCCCCAGCTCAATAAACTGTCTACTGTCATTTAAAGGCACAACATCTTCTCAGTCAGGAAATAATTAAACTCTAAAACTATTTGGTGCTTAAAAAGGAGAGAAACCTGGATCCAGGGGAATATAGATCAAAGCAGATGCTAAAATAGAGGATAGTGATTAATGAGGAGGCCTAGCAGGTTGAAAATCAAACATGAGAGCATTACAGTGTGTAAATTAGCCTGAAACTTCTGAGCCTTGATAAGACAGATATTTCTCATCTGTCTTGAATAAATCTGTACTTTGAGATAAGGGCTGGCCTTCAGGTGCTCTGTGACCTGAGAGTGTAGCTTCTTAATATACCAGTGTTTCACTGAGGGGAATCTTTCAGCCTACATTCTGTGATACTGAATGGTTCCTTTGCTGTGTTAGCAGTCTTCTTCGTACCTTTTGTCTCATCAGCACTTTGCATTGAGAAACTGCCTATTTTACGTTATGGGCCAATCAAATACGTGTAACCTTCATTAAAGGGAAGTCATCCAAAATAATAGCCCCATCACTGGCTGTGAATATGCACTGGATTAAGCATATGTTGAGGAAAGTGCATTATAAACTGCATATAAGATGGTTTAATTTATGTTGTAAATAGTACAAAGCTTGCTGAGCTGTTGTTTCGAGCCTAACAGTAACCCATACCTTCTTATTAAAAAGCCCATTAAGAAGTGTCTTATTTCGTGTTCTAAATCATTAATTTTCAAAAGCAGCTTAGCTTGGACAGGCACTCAAAAGGGTGATAATTAACATTTTCCTGTGTGGTATTAATAGGGATGATTTAACTCCCAGATTTAAGAAATGAAGCATTTTTTCAGCAGTCATGCTGCTAAATTATTGGCTGATGGTTTCAAACACCTTTTTGAATGACATTTGTACAGTAGGTCTTCTTTGTCTTTCTTTACATACAAGTAATCGTCTGCTCAAAAATGAGGATGATAAATAATGTAAGATAATGAGAGAGGAGGCTTTTAGTGGTGTCAGGGGAAGAGGCATTTTCCAGAGAGCTTTTACAACTCTTAGCCTTGGATTTAGTGCTCACAATGTGTACACAAAACAGTGTGTGCTGTGTTCATTCTGTTTCACCCTTGGCTAGTCCCTCACTGGTAAAGTAAATTAAAATAAAAGAAAAAAAGGTAGTTTGTTTTTCTCTGTTTGTTCAAAAGAGTGCTACATGACACACTTGTTTGTGATTTAACATGTTTTTCACACTGTTTTGCAGACTGAGGTGTTACCTCTCCAAGGGCACATGGATCTCCCTGTGGTGTTGTTTCTGCTGTGGGGACTGTTCCTGGACTTGCTGAGTGGTGCGGTGGGTGGCATTCTATACCGTGTTCATGAGGAACAACCTCCAAGCACACTGATTGGCAGTCTGGCAGCTGACCAGGGCCTACCAGACACTGGACACCTGTACAAACTGGAGGTGGGCGCTCCCTATCTGCGGGTGGATGGCAAAACTGGAGATATCTTTACCACTGAGATCCCCATAGACAGAGAGACACTGAAGGATTGTCGTAATAAAGGCAAGCCCTGCTTTCTGGAGTTTGAGGTGTCCGTCACAGATCTCATTCAGAATCAGAGTCCACGGCTGATAGAGGGAAGGATCGAAGTGCAGGATATCAATGATAACACACCACAGTTTCCCTCACCTGTCCTTACCCTCTCAGTTCCAGAGAACACCCACGTGGGGGCGCTCTTCTCAATTCCACTGGCCACTGACAAAGATACGGAGAGAAATGGAGTAGCTGACTACACCCTAACAGCAGGACCAGAGGCTGTAGCACTCTTTGGTCTGCAAGTTGCAGAGGACCGAGGTGAAAAATTGCCTCAACTCATTGTGTTGGGAAGCCTTGATCGAGAACGGAAAGACTCCTACGATCTCACTATCAAAGCTGTGGATGGAGGCAATCCACCTCGCTACAGCAGTGCCTTGCTGAGGGTCGTCATTGCTGATGCCAACGACAATGCACCCCAATTTGAAAAATCCTCCTACGAAGCAGAGGTCGCAGAGAATAGCCCAATTGGACACTCTGTGTTACAGGTAAAATGGCAAACATGCTAAGTCAATTTTTAGATCCGAACAAGGCAAGATAAATTGCCTATTGCATCATGTTGGAGTGTGAAATTTTAATGAGCACTGCTTTTCCAACCTCCCAGCTGTCTGTTCTTTACTTTGATGCCTTACATCAGTGGAGCAGGGCCTGACTTACCAAATTCATTTTCCTTAATTATTACAATAATCCAGTCTGATCATCACATACATGTTCATATAGTTAAATAATAAATAAGTAAAAAAATACACATTAATTTGGTTAAATAAAATACATGTTCATTTGGTTAAATATGTAAATCACTATAAACTATTACAGTTGAATCTGAAATATTAGGTTATTGAAATGATCTGAGTAGTCAGTGAAGTTTCTAAGGAACCTCACTCTCTATAGATAGCTTATGCTCCAGAAATCCTGTTATGCAATGCTTTGACTATGTTCCTAGTTTTTTGCCATAAATAGATTCACTCTGTTTAAATACCCAATATTTAATGCCCAGTGTCTAATGAATGTTTTTTTTGTAGTCTTGTCCTGCAGTATTTTTTGAACGTTGTCTTGAGTATGTGTAAAATCCATTTTGCTGTTATTTTAGTACTTTACATTTTAATTGATTTCAGTCAAGTTTTAATAACTATATTTTCTATTGCAGGTGAAGGCTAATGATTCAGACTTGGGTCCTAATGGTGAGATTGAATACACGTTACATCAGGCCATTGATCCTGTGCCAAAACTTCTCCGGATAGACCGCTCATCAGGTATCATATATGTCAAAGGCTCGTTGGATCGTGAGGAGATCAACAATTTGAAGTTTTACGTCGTTGCACGAGACAAAGGCCCCTCACCCAAAAGTTCTAAAACATATGTTTCTATTGATGTGACCGACCAGAATGACAATGCACCAGCAGTGGAGATTCGAGGCATTGGTCTTGTGACCCATAGTGATGGAGTAGCAAACATTTCAGAGGACATGCCTGTAGGCACTGCAGTGGCATTGGTACAGGTTTCAGATAAGGATGAGGGAGAGAATGCCGTGGTGACCTGTGTGGTTGCTGGTGATGTTCCTTTCCAGCTTCGGCCAGCCAGTGATTCATCAGTTGACAACAAGAGGAAGTATTTTCTGCAGACCACAACACCTCTGGACTATGAAAGGGTTAGGGACTACCGGGTGGAGATAGTGGCAGTGGATTCAGGCAATCCGGCTCTGTCCAGCACTAATTCGCTAAAAGTACAAGTGACTGACACAAATGACAATTCCCCCATTTTCTCACCGACTCTGTTTGAAGTAGAGTTTGCCGAGGAGAACCAGCCAGGAGAAAAGGTGGTAGATGTAGTCGCCTCAGATGCAGACAGTGGCACTAATGCAGAGCTGGTCTACAGCATTATTGCGGACTCTTCAACAAGGGGACTTTTTGAGATTGATCCTAACTCAGGTGAAGTACGTGCCCGGAGCCCTCTTGATCGTGAGCACAAGGAACGCTACGAGTTCCGTGTTACTGCAGTGGATAAAGGGGTTCCCAGTCACAGGGGTACTGCCACAGTTGTAATCAAGGTACTTGATCGGAATGACAATGATCCCAAGTTCATGCTGAGTGGATACAGCTTCTCAGTCTTGGAGAACATGCCACCCCTTAGCCCTGTTGGCATGGTAACAGTACAGGACATGGACGAGGGTGAGAATGCTCAAGTGCAACTTTCTGTGGAACCTGATGTAGGCAAATTTGTGATCCAGAATGGTACTGGCACTATTCTGTCCAGTATCTCATTTGACAGAGAGAAGGAGAGCAGTTACACGTTCCGCTTGAAAGCTGTAGATGGAGGGGACCCACCCAGGTCATCCTATGTTGGCGTGACCATCAATGTGCTCGATGAAAATGACAATGCACCTGTCGTCACCAAACCATCCAACTCATCCTTCATACGTCTATCTCCCATGGCTGCTCCAGACAGTGTTGTGGAAGTGGTCGAAGCGGAGGACATTGATTCCGGTTCCAATGCTGAGCTAGTATACAGCATTGCAGGGGGAAATCCACATGACCTTTTTTACATCTCTCCATCTAATGGTGAGATCACATTAACCAAGGAACTAACTCGAAAACATAGTGGTCTGCATCGACTGGTGGTAAAAGTGAGCGATAGGGGCAAACCTTCCCGCCATGCCATTGCCTTGGTACATATTTATGTAAATGAAACCATTGCCAACGTAAGTCACGTGGAGGCACTTGTGGGGCATAGCTTGTACACCCCACTGGACATGGACATTGCAGGAGACCCAGATTACGGTTTGGCTGCCCAAAGAAGCAACATTGTTTATGGCAGTTTAGCTGGCGTGGCAGGAGTGGTCACTGTAATTGTTGTAGTGGTCTTCATCAGGCATCGCCTTCAAAGAGAAGCTAAGAGTGGTTATCAGGCTGGCAAGAAGGAGACCAAAGATTTGTATGCCCCCAAGCAAGGGCCAAAAAGTGGCAAGGGGAGAAAGGGTAGAAAAGGTAAGCCACCAAAGTCACCTAAACCTCTTGGAGAGGATGAGGAAGTCAGCCTTCAAAAGAGTCTGAAATTTAACCTTGATGGGGTCAACGACAGCCCCAGGATCCATTTGCCTCTGACATATCCGCCTGGAAGCCCTGACCTAGGCAGGCACTACCGTTCCAATTCCCCATTGCCCTCCATCCAGCTCCAGGCCCAGTCCCCATCTGCCTCCCAAAAGCATCAGGCTGTCCAGGAGCTCCCTGCTGCCAACACCTTTGTGGGAACAGGCGGTGATGACAACTCCACCGGCTCAGACCAGTACTCGGATTACAGCTACAAGACCAATCAACCAAAATACTGCACAAAAACGGTACCAATCTTTATTTCTAATTTTGTATATGAAATGCTGTGATGGAAAAATTGGTTTTGCTTGCAATTGCTGATATGGGTCATTTCAATTTTGTTCAGAGTGGCACTTGTGCTAAAGTAGTGGGTGTTGATATATGAATATTTTGCTATATGCTAAATATTATTCTACTCATTTTGTTTGTTGTGGGTTAATTCACAGTGTATGACATGAAAAGACCATCTTGCCATACAAGAATCTGTCTGTTTGAAAGATGTCAAAAATGGCTCTTGTATTGCATCATGTACCCTTTTATATATTCTCTGGCCACCAGTTCTCTGTCTGAAAATACACTTCAATATACTTTGTGATCAGACAATTGCAGAGGTCCAGACATGAAATAATTTCATTGTATTTTTGTAGTGTGGGTAGAGTGCAAAATGGGCATATTTGCTAGAGCTCATGTTTTCTCAGATTTCTCATGAAATCTGATCTACTCAGTGAGAGGGGCCTGTGTGACCTGCTGTTATTGAATAAGTCCAAAGTCATTTTCTTTGGCTCAGATGCCAATTCAGTCTGACCCATTTAGATGCCAATTCAACATGCTAATCTCAGATGGAATCCAAGGGGAAACAAAAGTAAAGCAATTGGTGCCACGATTTGTGTGTGGATCAAGGGGAAACATAAGAATTTCATATTGAGTGTAATCTCCACTGAGAGTGGTAGTGAAGTTCACTGGGCAGAGGCTTGAGACAGAAAGCAAGGGCATGTGGGTCCTGACTCCGTCAGTACCAGTCTGGTGTTTGATAAAGCCAGCAGATGCTAGATGACAGTCAGGGTGAGTGCAGGCCTTGCAGACTTACTGACTGGGGAGAATAGTTACCCACGGCAGCTCCCACACCGTGATGGACAGCATATGGCATGGAAGTGACAATAGACTCCAGCTATGGAGAGTGTGCTGCACTGGTGTGTATTGTTTCTGTGTGTGTGTACTTCCAGACTTCTGCATGTACTCATGTAATCCGTTTGTGTGAATGTGGGCTGAGTTTCCTCTGTGTGGACTGGTTTCAGCAAGTCAGCCTAACTGATCAGATTGTTACTCGATGACATACGTTACATAAATGGATATTTGTATCTGTGAGAGTTGACTGATAGGTGTATAAACAAGGGACAGATGTTGACTCATGTGACATCTCTTGGCAGATGTGAACTCGTGAGGGATCCCCCTCCATCCCATCCCAAACCCACATCAGGTTTAACAGATTGACCAAAATTAAAAATTTAAATCTCAGCCAAACTGAGTGACAGATGTGGAGAGTGGAGCGTGACAGAGCGAATGGTAATACGCTCACCGATGACTCAGTGCGCGTGGCAATGTGCTCAGGTGCGTGTGACATCCTTGGCTCAAGCTCTCCCAGTTTAAGCTCTGATGAGTGTAAACACAGTGGCCTTGTTTGCCGTTTATTGCCAGTGAGGATTGAGCGTGATGACTGGCTTCACTGCTTTCCTTCCTGGTCCGTAAAAAACTCATTAAGAGGAGTTTGTTTGTTCGGAAAGACTTCTCCTGAGGTGTGAAAAAAACCCTCAATGCTCAATTCACAGTGGCATGGCCTGACTCCGTGAGCAGAGATTTGTTTGAATGTGTTGCTGTGTGTTGTGTTTGTGCGTATGTCTTTCACAGTTCACGGATCTTCCCAAAACTCTCTCTCTATAACCTCCAAATGTGTTAGACTGTGTGACAGTTACCGAGGGGACTGCATGGGCTCATCAAGCACAATGTTGATAATTAGCTTGGTCATGGCAAAGATCTAACACCTTTTTGTGATGTGTTCCTCTCTCTCCGGAACAGCCTTGAGTGAGAGACATAGCACACAGACAGGGATCAAGGGAGAGACCTTCCCAGCTATTTTTAAATGGGCGTGATGAGAGCTTGAGAAGCTGTAAATCTGTGCTTAAATTAAACCCATACAATTAAAATGCCTTATTAGATGGAGATAACATTCCGTTTCCCCCCCTCTTCACCATGGGCTGCCCTTCATCTCCAGCTGAAGGGAGGAGGATTGGGAGGCAGGGAATCACGTTGGATTTTGGGGTGGGCTTTAATTAGTGAAACACATCTCTTAACCTTGCAAGTGCCAGTGTGTTGGAAGAACTCTCATAAAGCACTCAATACACACTTGGGGCTGGGCAGGTGATGTTATATATTGAGAGATGGTAAAAATGTCTCATCTGGCAAAGATTTTGCATCTGTGCCTATTAATATGCATGACTGCTTTGCTTTTACTGATGAGGAGGAAGTTTTATAAGGGAGCAATGTGAAGCAGTCTGTGTTTAAGTTACCTATACCTTTCACAACTTTCCAGTAGAATTCAGTTATATGCAGTGTTGGACTGTGTTCACTTTTTTTTTTTTTTTTTTTGCCTTTTTCACTTTTTTTTGACAATAACATTATTTAAGTCAAAGAAGAATTTATGCTTTCTTTATTGTCTGTGACAATGTGACCTACATTCTGACTTGGCGGGAACGATAATACTCAAGTTATTTTTTTTTCCAGATGTTAGTTGTTAAATTCCATTTATGCTGTGTGCACCTGATTATTAAAAAATGTGAAGGATGCTATTGGGTTTGACGATGTTCATTTACTGCTCAGCTCACACAGCTCAAGTGGTGGAATCACAGGCATTATTGACTGTAAATGGATTATTCAAAACATTCTTATTTATATTCTTTATAGATTTTTTTTCTTTAAAAAACATTGTGTGTTGTTAATGATCTTGTGTCATATGTTTTAAAACAGTGTTTTAATTGAAATTGTTTATTATTATGTTGCATATTTTTTGCCTTTGTTATAAAAAACGCTTTTGTTAGTAATTTCCTTAAAAAGATAGTTCACACAAAAATGAAAATTCTATCAACAATTACTCACCCTCATATCGTTGCAAACCCATAAGACCTTTGTTCATCTTAGGAACACAAATTAAGACATTTTTGATTAAATCTGAGAGCTTTCTGACCCTACATAGACAGCAATGCAACTACCATGTTCAAGGCTCAGAAAGGTAGTAAGGGCATCATTAAAATAGTTCATGTGACTTCTGTTGTTCAACTTTAAGTTTATGAAGCTACAAGGATACTTTTTGTGTGCAAAGAAACAAAAATAATTACTTTTTTAACTATTTATTTTTACCACTCTTTTTTATTTTCTTCCTTCCACAGGACTCTAGACTCATTATTCCCACTGGTCGCTCTTTTGCGACTAACTTTCTCAGTTGGTCGCACGAGCACAAAATTTGGTCGCAATTTTATTTATTTTTTTGCTACAACATGAGATTAACCTGTTAGCCAGCACCCCCCATTTTGGGCCTCACAGGTGAAAATGACCTACCTAAAATAAAATGGTAATAGTTCTTGACAATAATGTGTTATACACACAATTTAGGTGTCTTTGGAAAGAAGACACTCTAGGCTTTACTATCCATCCAGAATTGATAATGCTCAAAAAGATAAAAAGTTATAGACACTGAAGTGCCTTGAAAAACGTTTTTTTTTTTTTTATTTCATATACAAATACATGAAATAAGTCCTGGAGCAATCCAGAAAAGTAATGGGTTGAAAGTCATATGTCTCATGAGTTTATATTTCAAATTTGAAGATACCATGAAAAATGAGATTCCTGCAATTATTTTTCTGAGAATATTTCTAGTCCCCCCACCCTCCCTGTTTGAGGAAAAATAACCACCAAATGTATTGCAGAATTATACAAACTATTTTAGTCATTATACATACTCCTGCATAGTTTTTCAATTATAAAATAATAGACAGAATTTTAGACACCATATAAGTGATTTATTTGAGCACTAAAAAAATATAAGAATAATTTGAGTAATAAAAAAGAAAAAAAAGGGAAAAAAGGATTTGCTTTGTATGTAGTACATACTATGATTTCCAGACATACACTGATATTGCCAGACATTCACACTGATTGCAGTCAGTAATCACACGCTGATGTGCGTCCATACAGATGATAATCATACAGATGGGCCATATAGTCAATAATAGCCGGTCATTGACAGCATTCACATTGATATAGCCGTCATACAGTCGGTAATAAACACGCTGATGTGCGTTCATACAGATGGTAATCATGCAGATACACCCACATTCCCCACAACACACACACATATATGAAAAATGTTGAAGAAAAAAAATAAAAATTATTTGTGCAAAAAGGCGATTGCTAAGTTACACTTCCATCAGATGACAGGTGCGTCACAGCGTGCATCACTTGCCTCCACGAGAGAGCGCCAAATTCAAATAAACTATATTCCGCGTATCTGTGACTTTTTTTTCAGTGGATGGTCTCATTCTGTTTGTAACACTGTATGCTACAAAACAGTGTTGTTTTTTTACCACCAAGACGCTGTTTTTGAGCGTAATTTATTTCATAACGGACACGAACAATAACTCTTCCGAAGAAATGAAACGTAAACAAAGGAATTACCATCTATATTACAATATTATTGTTTTGTTGGACTAAAAGTGCTCTATTGGATGTTGTTCTGTGGACCCTTATCTTTCTAACTAAACCGGGATTTCAGCAGTGGATGCGTTTGTGACTTGTTATTACAATGATAATGGTATGTACTGCTTTTTTACTCTGCATGTTTTGATGTGTACTGCTTACACTAATTTAGCAAATACATTCCTTATAAGCTTTCCATTGAAAAACAGCGATCTATCATCGATGCTTGAGGCTTAGAACTTCAGAATGATATATAGTTTGTCGAGATTAACTTTGTCCCGTTTCATTTAATCTATTCGTAAACAATGACACATGCAAACAAAGAGCATTCGGTGCGCCGGCATCCTGGTGCTAGGTAACAGGTTAATCAATGCATGCTGATGAACTTTTATCATAGGTTATAGTTATAACCTTTCGCTTTCGCTTTCGCTTTCACTTTCACTTTCGAATTCACGATCTTGGTGTCACCTTTTACAAGAAAAGATAATTGTCTGTTTTGCTTATATCTATACACCTTTCACTTTTTAAGACTAAAACAAAAGATGGATTCATTGTTATTCTTAATTAAAAGCACAACAACAATAAAACAGTAGGCTACAATGACAAACTAGCTTACATAACGTTTATTAACAAAAATGAATAAGATTAGGCATGGCATACACCACATGCTGTATTATATACCCACTAATAAATTACAGAATGTTTAGCAAACACTGAGGAATCAAATAAAATAAAAAAGAAAGAAAGCCTCCATAGCATGATGTGAGGTAAACAGCAAAGATAACAAGCTTTTCAAAATGAAAACAAAAAGAAAAGTAAAACTAAACTGGCTGTCGGTGACAGGACTTGCATGTTTTGTTTTTTTTCCCCCACAAGAATACCAACATGGCCATCTTCTCGGTCTTTTAACGGTCTTTTACTTTACGTTAGCTTGAAAGCTAAATCTTCCGTCTGCCATCATTTCCTCATATTCGCATCATTTTTGCCGCGCACTGAGTGTACCTTCACGCTCGTGCTGGCGCAGCAAGTATAAAGGCCCATTCACACCAAGCATGATAACTATAAAGATAGCGATAAAGATATAGTTCTAAAAAATTGTTCTCAGTATTAAAGAATAGCAGAGTTCATACCACAGCTATAACGATAAAGGCACAGGGAAATGATATCGTTGGAATCACTTCCAGAACGATTTTTTTCATCTGATGAATGATAAAAACATTGACACCCAATTAGAATCAATCTTACTATCAGTTTATTTTCAGTTTAAACACGTGTGCACTTAGAAAAAACTGACGAAATTGCCCGCTGGTGTGGACGTCAGTATCATTATCTTTATATTTATCGTTCTTGGTTGAACGGGGCTTAAACCAGGCTGTACACCTGAAGCGCTCGCGAAAGTGCCTCTCTTCATGTGATCAGTAAAATCTGACTCCTGGCTACAGTGTGCTGCAGCATAGCAACGTTCACTGTATGGAGCAGGCGCTTTGGAGCAGCGCAGACCATGCACTCACACAAATGCGACCACATCAAATTACAATTGAAAAAATAATGTTTGCCCCAACACATTTAAAAAAACTGGTTGGACAAACAGGTATTAATTAACAGCCATTAATTATATATCCAGACCACGGTTGGGTCCCTCAAACAAACAGATTGCAGTTCCATGTAATGCAGCTAATGGTGCAGAAATGTCACACTTTACCGTTAACTCACTAAACCATTTTAGTTCATTTTCCAGGACAAATAGTTATTGTGATACAGTCACACACTATAGATAAAGTGATATAAAATTTCTCATAACCTGATATACGATTTATAAGATTCAGTTCACCCTCACTCAGTCAGACTGCACTGACCATCCAGAGCACGGCAAAACTAAGTAAAAGCACTGATGTGCAGGCTAGCAAAGAATTGTAGCTGAAAAATAGCTCCAAGCCAAGCCTTTCCCTGCTATCTCCACTCCATCTCTCTATCTACATATCTACCACACACGCCTCATATTCTCTGGCAAGCAAAGCTTTAAGATAAGAGGATCTGCCATCAAAATGTTGCCTTTCTACAGAGCGTTCTTCCTTTTCCTCGCCGATTTTTCTTTTTCACTTTACTAAATTATGCACCCTATATAACAAATCCAGTATGGCCATAAATCAGCCCCGGCACCAAGAGAAGCTAAAAGAGTAAATATTCAGCACCTTTAGAGCTCACTACTCTTTGTATGGTTCATCTCCTACTCACATATTCTCTATGTGAAGCAGTCTTGCCTTTATGGAGGTTGCCTCAAGGCCCTTCCCAGAATCCCACATTTTGAGCATCTGCTCAACCCAGCTCTGGCTAATATCCATAGCAGAATGCAGCCGTAAACCTCAAACCTGGCACCCACACTCTCAGATCTCCCCTCAGTGAATACAGCCCATAATACTCTCAGACTGCTCCTCATTAGAGCACAATACTGCTGGCACTCAGCTCCCTCTCGGTGGACCAATCTACTGTCAGGTGCGAAGGCCTCACAGGCTCATGCTCAGTGTGAAGACAACTGCTGCACTTACAGGAATTCAAGAGTTCGAGGCACCCTCTCTCCCTCCAGCCTGCGGGAGCGAACAACTAAGCAATTATCAAGAAATACTTTGCAGTTATATTCTACAGAGATGGCTCATACTGAGGGAAATTAGCACAAGAAGAAGAAATTCCATTGCACCCACAGCCAGTATTATTGTGTCAACGTGGCAGATGTCATGAAGACAACAGGGTGGGTCAGATATGCATTCTTGTTTGCTCTTGGAGTCTCGCAGGAGGGTCTCACTGGGACTAACAAGTCTCTGCAGGCACTTAGGACTGACTGGTCTTGGCTGACACTTCAGAATCGATTGACCTGGACAAGTGCTCAGGGATTTAGTGTACCGGGCAGACATATTCCAAATGAGTAATCTTGTCCAGTAGCGATAAGACGGCCACGAAGGACGGTTTACAGTTCTTTCTTAGCCATTTTGTAGTCAAACCACATTTTGGCCACCAACCAATTTTAGTATGTTCAAGCCGGTTCTTCTGCCAAAATGATTCACTAGATATCACCACTCTG
>JAFVLL020028070.1:0-25015 GCA_021397915.2 Tor tambroides
CGCCAAAAGATACCCTCAACTGTTGTCAAGGCAACACTCCACGTGTGTTGTGTCACGCCCCACAGAGCAGAGGGGCGGGGTGAGCAGAGCTCACGGTCATTTAAAGGCACATGCACTGAAATTGAGTGCTGAACAGAGAGCTGTTTTTGACCAGGTAAAATGAGTGTTTTCTGACAATACTAACGAGAATTTTTAATTAAAGTATATTACAAACTTTTCATTTAGACCTAAAGAATCATATTAACTTGTACAAAAATGGCATTATATGACCCCTTTAAAAACAAGTCTTAAAAATGTGCAGTTTTCAATGTGCAGTCTAAATATATATATCACTGTTTAGTACGTTGAAACCTTGCACAGGACAAAAATTATACACTAATTAAACAAACCAAAAAGTAACATTATCTGCCAATGTAATACTTCAACAAAAATACTATAATATTGCAAAGTCTAAAATATTTGTATTTGTGTGTGATAATGATGTAAAAAGTTAATTATTGCTAAGTGAAATAACATTTTATTAATCATAAACAATATTAACCAATAAGAAAAATAACAAATATTTTTCTTATATGTTCTTATATTTATATGTGTGTATGTATGTGTGTGTGTGTGTGTGCATATATATATATATATATATATATTATTTTTTACTATATACATAAACTCACACATCACATGTATATTATATATTATAAATATCACAAGCTAATTATAGCTAAATGAGATAGTATTTATATTAATCATAAGCCACATTAAATAATTCATAATTGAAATATTTAATTATTGAATAAATTGTATAACAAACATAAATATATACATATATACATAAAATAGTAAAAATGCTAATTATAATATAAAAATGCAATTATTTGTAAATGATACTAAAGTGCTCAATTTTTGCTGTTTTTATTTTATTTATTTATTTATTTTTTGCATTGGCACAGATATTACACTGTAGACAGGATCATACCAATACGCCCAAAAATCTCCTGCTGTGAGACGCGTTTGCCTTTCAAGCCACAAAATAGATGCACCTGCGGTTCTTTGTGACAGAGCCAAAAGGGGCAGAGTTATAATTCCAGTTCATCAGCCCCCTCCCAACTGAATGCTTCAACTTTTCCTTAACCACAAAAATGCATCTCCACACAAGCCCTCTACCTTCCACAAGTCAAACCCACAGTGTGAAAAACCCAGAGCTAAACGTTGACCACAAGCCAGTGGTAAATTATATATCAGGGCCTTATCCTTATATATTATTTAGTCTGTTGCCTGTTGTTGTTCAGGACAGCTGGCTCGAACGCTACAGAACGATGGCACATCTGGTGAAGATAAGCATAGAGCTGTTAATCCACGTTAAAAACAGCCCCATTCCCAACAATACGGCCAGTGTGGCACTGCTATATTACTATCATAGGTTTATTAGTCTTTAAATAAAGAAATATAAAATTTGCTAATGGAAAATTGTGAGAAATGGATACAAATTACTGTTGTAAATAAACCTTAGGTTATATACATACTCTAAAATACCTTTTGTTTAATCCCCTTACAATTAGTTTTGCATCATATAAATATTTTAAAACTAGTGACTAATATAGGAACATTCAACATTAGTCATGCATATAACCGTTGTCTTTCAGTTACAATACATATTACGTGAGAATAATGATAGTATCTACTATAAATATCCTGCAGCAAAACGTCCGTGAAAGACCATCATTCAGTTTCACATTTTGTTTATACGGGATTACGAGACCGTATTACACAGCGGTACCAAATGTTCCTAAAATTACCATTTATGAAAATTTGATGGTTTTGGATAATTTTTCCAACCGCAAGTTTTCATATATGAATATTCAGCGCCAAAACAAACACATACACACACACAAACGCACATATGCCAACCAGATGTTGAGTTTGCATATTCAAGCAAGTGAAAATTTACGACTGTAACGCAAGGGTAAAAAAACTGAGGATTAATGGCAACTAGCAGGTTCTGGAAGACAAACACACACATAAGAATAACCTTCCCAAAAACTGACTCATCAGAATAGCCACATGCACAAATGCACCACTACCTCTACTCATCAGAATCAGGCTCACATGATAACACCAATCCAACTATGAGTCTGCACTGACTCTGTGGCTCTGTGCCAAAGCCTAGAGAACTGCCTTGCTTTCTACTACCAACCTAGACTGCTGCTTAACAAAAAATGTTAATTGAAAAAAGTCTGAAATAAAATATAATTAATGCATGGGGGAAAAACAGCCAATATGCAACAGTATGCATGCTAATAAGCAACTAGTTATTAGTGAGAATTGGTCCCTAAACTAAAGTGTTACCAAAATAAGTTTAACTACTAAAATTACTAAAACAAACAAACAATACATACATACATAAATGACAAAGGCACATAACATTACTAGGGCTGTGACGGTCGCCGTGACAACCGCATCACCGCGGTGGTCGGTTGTCACCGTGGTTGTCTATTGCCACCGGCGGTAGTGCATGTGACGTCACACTAGGGCTGGGCAAAAAGTTTTCTATATAAGTGTAATAATAGTAACAGTTGCAAATTGTTTTATTTAGACTATAAATCTATGCTAATTCACAAATTACCTCAAACGCCATACACGGAGTTTCCTTTAGATTGGCATGTTTGAGCGAAGGAAAATACAGTTTATTCTGCATTCAGCAAATTTATTTCGTGATGAGCGATGGACCTTATTGGAATCATCTGGAATCATTTCCATTCATGTCACCCATCCGCGTTTGTACAAGTGTCTTCAAGTTCATGTGATCGCAAACGCCCGGCTGGTCAGGTTTGTATTGGTGAGGCTTTCTTCAAACTGGCCAAATACGAACGAGACAGCGGTAAATGGAAGATGGTAAGAAGAAATGTGGAAACATACGCCGCGATTCCTATTCCACAGAGAGCGCATGCAGACGAGGAGTTAACGCGCCCGCTTGCTTGGTGGCGGAACAGTGAACCGTGTCTAAACCGGACGCAGCGTCGCAACACAACAGGTTGAGTCTGTCTATACAGGACATTTGAACTTTGTGTCGGTACGTCATAAATAGGACGAGGCAGTTTACTGTGAGGGATTTGTCATGTCGTATTGCGCCGCATCTAGTGTAGACAGCATCACTGATTATAATGGGTTCTCGCCGCACCGCTCACGTGAGGTAGACAGGGTGTATTTAACTTTCTTATTTAAGGCTACTTTCCTAGTTAACTGTATTATTTCTTTGATATTTATTTCAGTGTTTTGCAGGCTGAGTGTTCACTGACGGAAGTGCTAAAATAAACACGCACTTTTGTTAATAGATGATTGAGCCTCATTTATTTATTTTTGCGTTTCAGAATTATGTATAAATATACACAACACCGCGCCACCGGCGGTAGTTGGTCCATTACCACCGCGGTAGCAAAAATCTGCTACCGTCACAGCCCTAAACATTACTAAAACTTAAAATAAGTTTTGCTGTCAGCATGTTGCTATGTCAACAACATGATTCTTCTTTATCCATAAAAAATAAAAAATAAAAAAATTGGCCAAATTAAGGTTGTTTAGAAGGCACAATATGGTCACAACTTACATTTTTCCTCTTTGAAACCTTCAAATGCTAAGTAGGCAGCAAACTAGGTTTTAAAACTAGGTTTGTTTTTTTATTTCTAGTAATCTTTAATTTATTCTTATTTCAGTTTAAGTTTTAGTAATTTTAGCACTTCAAATTAAACTCATTTTATTTCAAATTAGTTGCTAAGATAACATTTCTATCGTTGCATAGGTTTTTCATATAGTATTTCTATTTAATTTCAGCTTTATTTCAATTAACGAAAATTATATGTTTATAGGTTTAAGTTTTGAACAGAATAATAGTTTGCCAAGTTATAGTAGTTTACTGAGTTTCTAGGTATAGTGCAGTGTTGAATGGTATGAAGTTATATATATGACTGGATGCAAACCAAAGAAAAGAATGTTCCTAACAAACAAATGATAGTTTGGCATCAGTGTTAAAACAGCTTCATATTATGCAACACTAGAGTTAGAATCAAAACATGAAGCAAGTTGCATTGTAGTTCAACAGCTATAAACAAACTCCATTTTGAACTGTGCCTAATAAAAATTCCAATCCCATTTTGACTTGTTTACTACAAGTTATGCTGTGGATTTTCACATTACTACATTTTTTGTCATCTTATGTGTAACTATTGTACTGTTGCACAGAATATACCATCAGACCACCCACTAGCAAGTCTTATTAATTTAGTGTGCTTTCTTAAAACACTTCCCTAAAGGTCAAAAGAAGTCTCCAGTACTTAGTCACTAATCATTTTGCAGAAAAGACAAAGGACCAGAAGAGAAAATGAGAGGTGAAGGAGGGTCGGAGGAGTTGCCTCAAAGCAGTCAAGACAGCCAAGAAAGTGCAAAGGAATGTTCAAGTCTCGCCAACATTTTCTTTCCACTGAATTCCAGCGTTTGCTCTGTGGGGTTGCTACACTTGCCAATAGTGAGGCCGAACCTCAAAGTGCTGTGATAACAAGAGATAAGACTCCTTCGAAACTCTTTTCTGATATAATATCATTTTCAGCGTCAGTCGAGCTGCAACAATTGTATCTGCATCTGCTTCACAAGCTTATCAGCTATTGATGTTTGTATATGGAAAACTGAAAAGGCATTGTTGATAAAAGGCGTAGAAGTAAAGACATCCTGTGGCCTTGTTGCTCGCTTTAAAAAGAACAATAGCTTCTTGAAACGCCTTGGCCGACTCCAAGTGCACTTTTTGGTAAGCATACACAGTTCGCAGCATCTTCTGTTTGTAGAGCCGGGAAACAAGTTCACTCATTTCTGAGGCTGTTTGTCTTTCTTTCCAGCACTAATTATTAGGATCCATTCACAGCCATGCAAGTCTGAGCAGAGATCGCAAAGATGACTCATGAAGTAACATGCAGTCTTTTTATGAGGGAAAATGCAGAGAGGACGGCTGAAAATAGACAGTGTTCCCTCTTTGGCACATTCCAACTCATCCAGCACGCCTGAATGGAAAACTGACAACTTGACAAATGGAAACGCTCACGTGAGGAGTGTGATGCATATTTGCCCTGGTTTTCATGCATTCTTCTGTGACAGTTGCTTCCTACCCCACATGCGCTCCACCGTGAGCATTTTAGACTAAATAAATATTCAGTCCGAGCGACATTTCTCTAGATTATCACTTTACAAAAGGTGGTAGGACAGAACAATCACACTGTGACGTTGGGTTGACAGCATTAATGGTGCATTGGACAAAACTGGCAATTACATTAATCTCCTGTGCTTAATGAGCCTGGTCAACAGGAAAATAAAATGTGTTTGAACTTTAACACTTGAGCTGGCAGTATCTCAGTTTGGTAACAGCTGCTGGATGGAAGCTGAAAATAGCATAACGGAAAACAAATGTAGTTGTTCTTAATGACACTAATGTAAAAATATTGTTTTTGCAAATAAAAAAGACTTGGTTCAGAGCTGTTTATAAAGTTAAGTCTAAGACTATAAAGATTTCTAATTCTGACTGGAATCACATCAAACTAATTAAAGCATGTTTTGAATTAATGCATTAAAATTCACTTTGATATTTTTAGAGCATAAAGTCAAAAATGTCACATGTACACACACACACACACACACACACACACACACACAGAACAGTAAATGGTCATTTGGCTGTTCTCGTGGCTGTATCCGAAAGTCTCTTAAAATATAAGATAATTTGACCTTTTTATGTCAAGGCAAGGTCAGTTGAGGCTGTACAATGTTATATGGTGTGACAGGCCAAAAATTCCCATAAAGGGGTCATCGGATGCCCTTTTTCCACAAGTTGATATGATTCTTTAGGGTCTTAATTAAAAGTCTATAACATACTTTGGTTAAAATTTCTCAATAGTAGTGTAAAAAATATCTTTTTAAACCTGTCAAAATTAGCTCTGTTTTTAGCAAGCTATTTTAGTCCATGTTGCTTTAAATGCTAATGAGTTCTGCTCGCCCCGCCCCCCTTTTCCGTGGAGTGACGAGCAGACTGTAAACTTCAGACACAAAACTGGCTAACTAGCACATTATTAGGAAAGCTGATTTGCAAAGATTCATAAAAAACCCCTTATCCTCACATCTTCTGTAGATGAAGCTGGATCACGAATGATTCATGTGAACATAGACGCATTTAGGCAGATTGGGGATCGGCGCATTCACTTCAAAGCGAAAGTAACATTATTTCCTCTGCATCTTCAGATGTCGCAAGTAAATGAGGACTGCTATATTCATATTACATCCAACAACTAAACACCTCGCTTAATCTGAGACATCTTGTCTTCCCCTGCACCGGAGTCGACACAATGGCAGTCAGACTGTTTACAGCTCTCAGCTCATTCAGGGCGGGTCTAAGGTAAGACAGCCTTGTCAATCAACTATCGAGGGAGCGGTCTGTACAGAACTACGTCATTCTGACAGGAACCTCAGAACAGCCTGATTTGAGAAAGGAGATTTTAAAACAGGGATTTAAAAAAAAAAAAAACACTGGGTGGATTTTTATCATTATAGGATGGATGTGTACACACACTTCCAACACACATTTATGTTCAAACAACTTGAAAAGTGAATTTTGCATCCGATGACCCCTTTAAATGTAAGAAAAATATGTTTTTACTTCATACCTTATGGTTCCACACCACATGGCATTAAATTTAAACGTTTCTTAAAAATGTTTTTTCAAAACCATTTGAAACTAACATGAAGATTACATTTTTAAGAACTTGGCAATCTGGACGATTGAATGAGTTAAATGAGTTTTTTTCCTTATTTTCTATTGGTCCATTGCTATCCAACCAACAAAAGTAAACAATGTAATACTATATTAGCTGGCAGATTAACTAATTCTTATTATTACATTATTATTATTAGAACACTCCTTCCTCGTATCTCTAATGCAGTGGCTCGTGTTTTCGCTTGTGAATAGCTAAACAATGTCTAAACATATTGGCAATGCATTGTGTTGGCAAAGCTTAGCTTCTTGAAATATAATAGGAAAAAAGATCAGAGAAGCCAAAGAAAATGCATAAACAAATAAATGAAATACATAAAAACAAACATTTCTTTAATGTCTTGCTAATGTAGTTTAACCACACCCTTCTTAAAAGCCATTTAGCTACATTTTGGTTGATTTCCTACTCGTGTCCTACTTCTAAGTCCGAGATGATTGGATGCGTTTTCCCAGAGTTGCCTGCGGTGCAGGGCCACTGTAGGTCTTCGGGAAAAGAAAGAGAGCGCTTCAAGCACATCTTCGCAACAAGAGACGAGTTTCAAGGGATTCAAGGAAAATAAAGCTGCAAGTAATCTTCCCTGTTGTTTGGATGGGCAGAGTTTGCTAAACAGTCCAGGATGTGGATACACAGGGGACCGTGGCTTGTGTTCTCTCTTTGTAACTTTAACACAGACCACCCAGGGCCCTTCAGATAAAGGTGTGGTTTACAGACAGCTGACTGGCAGGGCTTGCAGAAACTGAGCCCAAATACACAGCATTAGTCTAGGGGAACGGTGACAGGTAGGGGTTTACTGTAACGTTGCCCATTTCAGGAAGAATGAGTCGGAAAGGTTTTTCATCCCAAGATATGGACTTTGTCCAGATGTAAACCCTAGATACAAGATGAAGTCCAGTTGGGCAACAACTAGTAGTTTTCAGTCTTACCACTGTGGAATTTCTGTTACCATGGGAACAACACTGAAATTATGCTGTGTGCACTGCCAGCCTGCCTAAGGCAAAGACTTAATGACTTTAACTTCTCCTGGATCTGGAAGCAAAACCTGATGTAACTTTTATCACAAATCAGCCAATCAATCTCCTTTCTGAATTCACTGTATATGTAGGATAGATTATTAAAAACTTGTGTGGACTGTCCAGGGTGGATTAATGTCTGTAGAAATGTAATGAAAACTTCAATGACAACCGCTTAATGGAGATCAACTGTTCTTCCAAAAATGGAAGTTCTGCTATTATTTACTTACCTTCGTGTTATTCCAAAACTTTTGCAATTTATTTATTCCCAGAAACACAAAAGATGAAGTCATGAAGAATACTCTGCCCATTCTTTTGAAATAAATGAGGACTGGTGCTGTCCTGAAAGAAGCTTGAAAGCTCCTATCCCAATTAATCCCAACTGTCTGGAACAGAACGACCAGTACATAACTCAAAGTTACTCCATTTGTGTCCCACAGAAGGAAGTAAGTTAAAGGGGTCATGAACAGAGAAGTCACATTTCCCTTGATCTTTTGACATATAACGGGTCATCCTGCAAGTTTCACATCTCAAAACTTCTTGTTAGTTCAAAAACAGCTTTTATTGAAAACAAGCTGAAAAAAAAAAAACGACTCATTTTGGAATCGTCACATTATAACATCATAATGAAACAAAAGCCTGTCTCTGCAGGTGAAGATCAAACATGAAGATGAAACATTGTTTGTTTGTTTGTAGCGTTGTCAAAAGTACTGACCGTGATACCAGTCGGTACTGAAATTTTAAAAACGTCCATTTCCCGCTAACATTTGAATGCTGTTGAGCTGATTCCTAAACACCGCTGATTGGGCATTGTCTTCACGCACTCAACAGATATGACAGTGATTGGCTACAATTATCATCAACAGCGCTCAAATATTAGCGGGAAATGGGCGTTTTTAAAATTTCAGTACCAGCTGGTGTCACGCTCAGTACTTTTGACAACACTATTTGTTTCTTTGCTTTACATTACTGCAAATTCATTTTTATAGAAAACAGTTTGACGCAGGCTTTTCAAAGAGACTGAAAGTAAAAGAAGATGCAGTGCTGAGTCTGTAAGATATCAACATTTTTGATAACATAGATACCATAGAAATTTCATAATTATTGTCATTAGTGTCAATATCACAGAAGCCAACACTACCCTAAATAAAAAAAAAAAACTCAAGATCACTTAAGACAAGCAAACAGTCAGCGATTAAATATGAATAAAAAATAATTGCAAGCAATAGGACAACAAAACTACAGTAGAACAAATAAATAAAAAATGCTACATACATTGCATAAAGTAATCAAACATATTAAAACACTGCATATTCACTGTGTAAATTAAATATTTATTCTTATTGAAGTTACAAAAAGTCAAGAGCAGTGAGAGATGTTCTCTCTTTTGTTGTCTGATTAACATGAATTACAGACAGCAGGAATATTAGACTGCTGTCACTTTAAGAGCTGCTGGATCCAATATACCGTTACACATGTATTTTCTTTCACAGCTGTTTGCTGATAACTGTTTACGCTGTAAATATCTGTGTTTACGAGGATACTTGCAAAGACGGGCATTTTGACACATACAAGTGTGTGTATTTAACCGTTCAAGGTCTATAATGCAGCAGAAATAACTTTATTCAATACTCTCGTGCTCTATGAGCACCGTATTCACGTGTATGCGACTCTTTGACAGTGCTCAGAAACAGTCTCTCCGACAGTGCGTGCATACAGCAAAATGAGTTCTCTTTCGCCGCTGATTGCATTTCACCAGCTTAAAATCATGTTTTTAAACTGCAATGCTTAAAAACACGTACGGACGCTAAGATTTCGCGACAGCGTAGCACACTAACATTACGCAAGCATGTAACCATGATAGAAATTATTGCCCAAAATCTCTACCGGTTAATTGCGTCTACTGGCCCAAGCTAAGAAATGGCCCACGTTGTTTTTAGAGCACGTCACAGCAGCTGTACGTCACAGTCCATCTATTATTTTAATATGCGAAACTGTAAGCCAATCATAGCAGTGGGTGTTTACTTCTGAGTCTTGAATGCGACCCGCCTATAAAAACAGACTGTTCTGCAGAGAGGCTCAAAAACAGGATAATAGCTTATTACTTCTAAATTATGATGTTGTTTACATTATGACATTATAAGTGGACCTGAGGGAACATTATAAAAATTTTTAAAAAAAAAATGCAGTTCATGACCCCTTTAAAAGGGTTTGTAATGGTGAGTAACTGATGAAAGAATTTGAATCTTTTGGTAAACTAATTCTTTAAGGTTTAGCTCAAGCGTAACACTCCAAACCAGGTAGACCAGATAGAATCCACAACAATTATAGTTGCAGTCATCATCCATAAAGACTTAAACCTATCTGCAAGACTCCAGTGTTTCTAAGGAAGCGCAGAAGTAACGACACAGAAAGCAAACAAACAAGCGAGCCAGTGCATATTTGGGGTTGCCCACCCCAAGCCTCCGTGATACCCTTCTACATGGAGCAAGCTGATGATCTAATAAGTCAAAGAAAGAAAACGGCATCTGTTTGTGGACCTCTCACAGTCAATGTTTGTGCAACTTGACAGATCGAGCTAAAAGTCTTCGCAAAAGAGGCAAATTACAAGCATTTCGGACCCGGCTTTGAAAACACACATCAGTTTGACGCAAAGCGGGGATAAGGAGGTGGAGCAGCGCTCTACACCAGAGCTATCATAGCCACTCAAGGCTGGAATTTCCTCAGGCACTGGCCAGAATAAGATGGCTACCAGATGCCAGCTATTCACTGAGATCTTGGCTGGATTCCCGGGAGAATTGCAGCCTCAGCCAGTTCTGCTTGAAGGTAGACTGTGTGTGAACACTTACCCTCACTTTACTCAACACAGGATTAAACAAAAAGGACAAAAGCATCCTCAGCTGATGGATTGCCTAGTTCTGCGGTTCCAAACATGGCCTGAAGACTTGATTACAACTTGGTATGGCACAAGCTTTCTCTTGGAAGCAGCGCCTTTCATGGAAGTCGCACTCTCGGTTTCTCATGAAGAACACCAGTCATTTACCTCGTACAAGAGGTTTCCATATACCACAGTCGTGAGTCATGGTTACAAGCAAAATTGGAAGCGTTCGTTGACCCAGCAACCTCGGAAAGCCGCTACCTGCTCTTCGAAAGCAGACCGAAGATTTCGAAGATCTCTCAAGCACAAGGACCTCATTGACAATGACAGCTCAACACCAGCCTGGGTTGCTTGGCATTTAAAATGGCGCCACAGTCCCGCTGCATGTAATTATGGAGGCCGAACGGGCCAAAGCTCACTTCGACGAGCTACCACATCACGAACGGCGCAAACTCCACAAGGCCAACATGTCATTTCAGCAAACGAGCGAAAGCAAATAAATGTCAGACGACACTAAGCCCAGACCAGCAGCCTGTTTCTTGAGTCCCGGATCTGGCATGAGGAATATGGGACTGGATTTGCAGAGTCTCGTGTCAGATTTCAATGCCCAATCAGCGCCAAGTGAGTCACGGGGAGTATAAAGCCCAGGAGTGAATTGTGAAGTGCTCTGAATAGCTTATTGAACGTTCTCTAGTGTCGTTTATCAAGGGGGTGACAGTCTCAGACCGGTTGAAATTGACACAACTCCCTGCAGAGGTGATACTGTTTGACCTGCTGCACGTGATGAAGAGAAGCTCTCACGAACAACTGAAGGCGATCCGTCGGTAAAGGTTTGCTGAGTATCAAACAGCATGACAGATAGAGTATCAGATTTTGCCTGCAGGTATATGTATTTGTATATGGTTCCCAAACAGTGGGTAGCGCTTCAGAAGATAAAGTACTTTCTTTGTGCCTATGACTCACACCTGCTGGGAAACGGCACACATATTCTGTTACAACTGTTCCAACATGCTTGGCTCATAGAGTGCCGGTCTTCGGCATGCGAGGGGGAAAAATGTACAGCATCCAGACAAGAGCACTGCTGCACAATCGAACCCTCTGCAAACAGAACTTTGTTTGACTATCCTTACTGATAGAAGTCATATGCCTACCAAACATTTATTCTTATAATGTGTACATAGCGAGGCCATTCCTCAAACAGATTACAACCATTTGAAACTCCTTATTAAATCTGAGTGGCAGCGAGAGATCTTCAGAGATAAAAGGCTTTAGCGGAATCAAAGTGAGTTGCCATGACAGGCCCGAGCCAAGAGGATTTTACCGCCTAACACTTCTGCAGTAATTAGAGCCCTTCTGTCTCTTGATGTTAAGAGACAAATTCTTGAAGAAAAAATAATCATACTGTTTTTAATGGATGGACAATATGTATTTTTTTAAACTTTGTTGAGCCTATTGTTTTGCAAATTTTTAAGAATGCTTGTCCCCCAGACAGATTTTTAAACACTCTATAAAAAAATAAAGTTTAAAAACATACATTTAAACAAAAGAATACTAACCATCTACCCTTGACCCTCTAACACTAATACTCTCTATTCTATTTCTATTTTATCTTGTTTTTTTATTTATTTATTTTTTAAACGTGACCCCCTAACACTAGCACTCTCTATTATATTTCTATTTTATCTGCTTGATTTATTTATTTATTGTTTGTTTGTTTAAAAAAAAAAACATTGACCCTCTAACACTTGCACTCTCTGTTTTATTTCTATTCTACTGCTTGTTTTCTTTTTATTTATTATAAAAAATGGACCCTCTACCACTAGCATTCTCTATTATTTTTTCTATTCTATCTACTTGTTTTCTTTTTATCTATTATAAAAATGTACCCACTAACACCCGCGTTCTCTATACTTTTTCTATTCTGTTACTTGTTTTATATTTATTTATTATAAAAATGAACCCTCTAACACCAGCGTTCTCTATTCTTTTTCTATTCTATCTATTTGTTTACTTTTAGTTATAAAAATGGACCCCATAACACTAGTGTTCTCTATTCTTTGTCTATTCTATCTACTTGTTTTCTTTTTATTTATTATAAAAAAACCTTGCAACATGTACTGCATTAGACTAACTGAGACTTGTCACAGCATTTACATATTGTTGCTCTTTTGTTGATTTTTATTGCTTCTATTGTCCTCATTTGTAAGTCGCTTTGGATAAAAGCCTCTGCTAACTGTAAATGTAATTTATAAAACTAAATGCATTATTTCTTCAAAATTAAAAATCATGTTTATTTCTTTTTTTAAATTATTTTTTTATTAAAAATGCTAAAATGTTTATAATAATAATAATAATAATAATAATAATAATATTATATATAATTTTTTTTTTTTTTTTTTTTGAGGACCACATTTCTGGCAGACCAGTGTAGTGAACTCTAAATTTTGTTTATTTTAAGATCTTTAGATTTTGATCTGATAGTATGAAAACGTTCAGTTTTTAATCATTTTAAATCAGAATTTCTTCTTACTTCAAGTAGAAAATTAACTGACTGCTAGCAAACTAGTTGCATTACCAAGTCCAATGTGTTTTACACCAATAATTAGAAAATGTCACTATCAACACATGCTATAACAAAACTCTACTTGCAGGCTGATTAAGGCTATATTTCAAGACATGTCATAAAAACATAGTTTGTAGACTTTTAAGTGCTACTCGGCTCTCAGGAAAGGACAAAAACATATATGTGCTTCTTTATCAGATCTTGGTTGTTGTATTGCCTTTTGAGAAAAAGTATCATGGATAGCATATTAAATGTGAAACTTAAACGTATTAGACGGCATTACGTTAGCAGAGTGCCTCCAGATACCATTTTGGGGAAAAGATCTGCCTCTCATTAAAAAACATTTAGGCCTTATATAAAATGGAGAAAGATGAAATACACTATAAAACGTGCGGCTAGTGGACAACAAACTAAATGGAGCGTGTTGGGTCTATTTTAACCACTAAATGTTTTACAGATTTGATCGTTCTAACAAAATTCCAACTATTACATTAAAGATTTTTGTTTTCAACCAAACTGAATCCAAAGATGAATGAAAGATTTGTGAGAATAAACCCCATTATTAAAGACTGGCAGTTTGAGGCTTTTAGTTCATGTCAGTTAGCTTTAAAGCCATCTATAAAGCGTACTCCTCCTTACACATTCAAAACGTCTTTCCCTTTTTGGAAAATGGACAGAAAATGTTGCCGACTCAGTGGTGTATACAAATTTGCGTATACATAAAAACAGTAAAATTGTGAAATATTCTATTTGAATACATGTTCAAATGTAATTTATTCCTGTGATCAAAACTAAATTCTCAGCATCATTACTCCAGTCTTCAGTGTCACATGATCCTTCAGAAATCACACTAATATACTGATTTGCACCAATATTGAAAATACTTGTACTTAATAGTTTAATGGAAACAGTGATACATTTCATATATATCCGACATAAAGAACAATCAGTCCAGATTACGCAATGTAAACGCCAGATGGAAATGTTTTCAGGTGACCATCGAGCACATATGCAAAAACCTCATGTCTCATGTCATTCTGTGGTTTCCAGCAACAGAGCATGTGAATCGTTTCATTAGAGAAAAACTAAATGTGTACCGAGAGAACAAAAAACGTGAACGTGATATTCAGAACACAAGAATAAACGCACTTCTTGCGCAACACGCCACGTCCCGCATTACACCGAGTGGACATCAAAGACCAGGACAAGGGGCCTCTATTTCAGCATAATTATGGCATTTCCCAACTGCAGGGCTTCACCAGGCCTTGACACTTTCAACTCATAAACAAATCCTTAACGAACTTGAACTCTTCTGCAATGACTCACCCTGTCCTCACATTACAGTTTCATGGAAAAAGACAAAAACTGAAGCTTCACGCTGCATAATTAGTCACCCAGTAACTGTCCGGCGTATATATATATACACCTAAGCTTGAGCAAATACATATGAAAGCTTTTAGGCAGCCTAAGCACAATGTATGAAATCCCATCTAGGGCCTCAAGCAAGCGAAGTCTTGGAGCAGCCAAGAGCCAACACACGGTCAGTGTGCCAGCGAGATAGTCGACCACGTCCCCTTCGCTGAGGCCCTGTTCCCCTGACAGAACAAAGAGCACTCAAGTTTAATTTGAAATTGATTACAGCCACTCATAATGCGTGCTGAAATATGCGTTGGAAACGAGTGTGCTGAATGAGGAACAGAACTTGGCGAGTCGGGAAACCAGAGAGGATTGAGTTAAAGAGTGGAGAGAGAGGTTGGAGCCACGCATTCCACCGCCAAACTGACTTCACAGGCGTATCGCTTTCCTGCATTTCGAGGCTTTTTTTAACGTGTTTCTCTTATGTTTGCATTCCGCTTCTAGTATTTACTGTATATAAACGTTCGAGACCTGAGGAATGCACATCTGCGCAGATGTTCTCCATGTAGAAGATGATGGTCCTAACACCTGGCTAAAGCAAGGCCTGGTGTGGAAACTAAGGGAGTTTCAACAGTTTGGACTGTGCAACCAGCGTACAGCTGATCCAAGGTTAAAATACACAGAGAGATTGACTGGAGACACTGTTCCCAAACAAAGACCTTTCCAAAATATAAGAAGCATCAACTGTCTCAACTCTGCTTTATGTATAGATGTTCAAACAATTATGTTTAAAGTCCACTATTTTATTTTTTTTTTGTCTAACTTTTTGGAATGTATTTCCCATTACAGGTTATTTGTCTTGCTTGTTTATGTAGTCTCATATAACTTAAACTCTGAAAATATGTCCATTCGACTTTCAAATCTGAACTTCATGAAAGAATTAACAAAAATAAAGTGCAAAAAACTTACAGAACTTTAAGGTTACTGTAAATAAAAACTGACTGTACTTTTTTACATTTACAATAAATATTATAATACATATTAATAAGTATTTTGGAATCTAAAATAAAAAGCTACTCAGAAAAAAAATAAAAAATCAAAAAATCAAAGCCTTATGTCTAATTAGTTATGTTCCAAATTTGAAGTTGATATCACAAAAATTGAAGTTCCCGTGCAATTTTGCCACCTTGCCAAAAATGCTAACCAGATGACACACAAATTTCATAGATTTTTTTTTTGTTGTTGTTGATGCATTTTCCCATTTTCCTGTCACATATTCATCAATTCTGTCACAATATTACTTCTATCACAAAATAAACACGAAATATGGAACATTTGAGACTCAGAACCTTACTGTGTTTTGTCAAGATTAAAAGTTTTGATTATAAAATATTGCAGTAAATTCTGTAATATGACGCTTGACAACAGAATTTAAAGTAGCCTATAACTTCCATAGTAATGCAATGTGTGATTTCAAAACTGTTTTCACAGGATGAATTTTGAGTGGTTAGGTTTTGAATGCTAAAATGTCTGGTAGGGAAAAAGTCAATAAAAAAAGTGTGACACTGTTACATTTATTAAAATCTCTATTACAATTAGGCCTATAACCAGTGCTACAAATGTAACGTTTAATTTAACTGTATAACTGGACGTTTTACATTTAATTGACATAGGTAATGGCTGCTATCAAAACAAAAAATAAATAAATAAATAAATAAATAAAAATTCAACATTTCCCTGTGCGCAGCCTACTATTGCCAATACAATTACTTCTTTCCTAAGACTATATTTGGTTACATTACTGATGAAGATGCTTAGATAAACAGAAATTAAAAATAGATTAAAAATGCAATGCAATACAAACAAGAAAGAAAAAAAAACTACTTATCAAAAAATTGTTAAACATTTTGTTAAACATGATAGGTATAAATAAATAAATAAATAAATTTTTCTAAAAGTGTTTATTCTTTAAACGTATTTATTATGTTATTATTATTTTTAAATAATACGCCAGTAAATTTTCCCGTCTTTAACAGCTGTAGGATAAACAGATTTAACGTAGTACACAAGTTAGTCCGTCCCTCTATTCCACAATACTATAGCCTACCTAAAACATCATCGCGTATTCAACAGGTACCGAGCTGCTACACACGGCCTTATTTCAGTTTTTCAAATGTAAAGACTTAAAACATGTCGTTTTTAACATGAGAAACTGTTTATCTTGACTACAGCGGACAAATGTCCAAGCGCAGCTCCCAGAGCTCAGTTATATGATCTCCCTTGGGTCGCCAAAACTTTCCTCTCGCTTTCACTATGATGCCATTACTAATCCATTAAAGCTTTTTCCCAAAGCGCAACTTTTCAAGTGTTTCTCGTCAATCCTTACCTTACTTTTCTTCAAACATTAAACGAGCATTTTGACGCGGTTCCTCTCCATTGCCTTGGCTGCGCTTCACCTTCGTAGTAAAGTCAGAGGATTTCGCTGCGACTTCCCCTCCGCGGCTCCCATTGGAGAAGAGCTCTGTCAGTACACGCGCGCTCGCGCCAGCATTTCCTGTCACAGAACAATTCTGGGCGGTGTTTCCAGTGCCATACTACCATTCTTTACGCACTGCTTTTCAAGTATGCACTATGTCTTCTGCACAGTATTTTCACAGTAATGTCTGGAATCCCCTTGATGATGCCTGAAAAAGTAGCGTTTTATCCTCTTCCTCCAAAAACTGTCACCACTAGGCCAAACTTTGGTGCATCCACCACAAATCAAATCAAATATAAAATACAATAATAAACTAAAATACAATAATTAAACAAAACAAAAATAAAATGACTTAAATACAACTTATTTCCACATCTGGCAGGTTATTTTATACATTGTGATCCTGTATTAATTATATGATTTTTATAGCAGTAGCATTGTAGTAATCTCTGGCTTTTGGGGAAAAAAAAGTAAGCTTTTGAGTCAAAAGAGCAATTACTTATTTTAGCAATGAATTAATTACTTAATTGTGTGTGATCTGTCACCATGGACGCAATACTACATGATGAGTATTGCCATGATTCATTTACAATATTGAGCAATTATTTTTAAAGTGTTTGACCAGTGATATTAATATCTGCATTTGCATACACATTTTCTAATATAAATATTAGCTCAATGCAATTTTTTTTCCAATCAGAACCAACACTCAGTATTTTATTTTATTTTATTAGTTTGTTTTTACATTTTTGTCAACATCATCTTAATTTTGTATTTTAGATAGACGTTTGTATATTGTCTCACATGAAAGATATCACACAGTTTACCTTGGCTTGTACACAAGATCTGACTGGTGTCATTTCTCACAATCTGACAAGAAACAATCATAAAAGCAAGAAAAAAGCAAGTCATACAGTGTGTATCATGAAAATGCGTATAAATAGCACGCCAAATTAAAAACGAAAACTCATGGTGTTGACACGCAAAAATGGACTTTGGTTTATATATGACGCGCGTGTTTGGCGTGCATATGATACGCAGTTTTCGCGTGCATATGATACAAAATTTGTTGGCGTGCATATGATACTCTATTTTCGCGTACATATGATACGCATCTACCCCACAACCCTAACCCTACCCATCGCGTACCATATACACGCCAAAGTGCATTTTTGCGTATCAGTACCACGATTTTTCGTTTTTATTTGGCGTACTATTTATACGCACGTTCTTGAGATCGGGTTGCCAGTTTTATCCGTGAAAATGTTTAGTCAGGATATGTTTTACATAATGCACTTTCACAACATAGCAGAAATGATACTATGATGTTATCATCACATTCTCCTCACAAAGTTTTAGGGATCTCATTTTATACAAGCAATAACATTTAGGAGTAAGTGAAAGTAAATAAATAGAAGTAGACAGTTATTAAATGTCTTTATGGCATTAGGCCTACTGTTGTATTTTTATAGTTCCTCACATTTCACCAAGAGTTAAAAGTGTCATACCTCAGAAAACGTGTTTCCTGACAGACTCCTGTGCATGAACTTGTTCAGTTGGTTTGCCCATTCAAAACGCTCTTCCATTCACAAAGTTAAAAGATGGATAATTACTTTATTGTATTGGTTGGCAGTTGTGATAAATGTCCTGTTTTTTACACAGATTTGTCATTGTAAGTTACGTTTGTTTTTTCAGTGAAATGTTACGTGGCCTTGTTTTATTTTGGTGTTTTCGCTGTTTTTAAAGTATGTCATTCTGATAATGCTGTTTTCAATTCAAAATAAAATATTCATTGTATTCATTCAAGCATTGTGGTTTATCGTTTTTGCGGTAAATACATTATATTGACATTCTGAAGTTTGCGTTTGCCAACTTTTCCAAAACATTATATTTTGCATTTCTATATCTGGCTGATGATTTTATCCAAAGCAACCTAGATTGCATTCCGGGTAGACTTGTTATTTATTTATCAGTTCTTGCCCTCCTTGGGAATCACACCCATGACCTCGGCATTGCCGGTGTAATGCTCTTGTTTGAGTGACATTTGAATTTTAGGTGTGGTTTCTAAATCTTAAACTTTTGATGAAGGCATCACACGTATTCTTATTAGGCATTTCTCAGAGATGTCAGAATAATGCAGTTTTGATGATGGTGCTTAAGTGTAATCCACAGATAATTAATCTAGCAAGTTGTTGTGCCAGAAACACCCTGGTGTGATAAACAGTTGTCACGTCCTGTTATGTGTCACGTACTTTATTCTCTATGCAACTATGTTTCATCATATCATCATTTCCTCGTAGCAGTTTACATGCTGTCATACTCTGTAAATTATTGTTATGCTATTTCCTTTTAGGTTTTACTAAATTTTATATTAAAGGCATAGTTCACCCAAAAATGATTACTGAGAATGTCCTCATCCTCAGGCCATCCGAGATGTAGATTAGTTTGTGTCTTCATCATATTTGTATGGCATTACATCACTTACTCACCAGTGGATCCTCTGCAGTGAATGGGTGCCGTCAGAATGAGAGTCCAAACAGCTGATAAAAACATCACAATAATCCACACCACTCCAGTCCATCAATTAATGACTTGTGAAGCTAAAAGCTGCATGTTTGTAAGAAACAAATACATCATTAAGACATGTTTAACTTTAAACTGACGGCACCCATTCACTGCAGAGGATCCAAGTTAAAAAAGTCTTAATGATGTATTTGTTTCTTACAAACACGCAGCTTTTAGCTTCACAAGTCATTAATTGATGGACTGGAGTGGTGTGGATTATTGTGATGTTTTTATCAGCTGTTTGGACTCTCATTCTGACGGCACCCATTCACTGCAGAGGATCCATTGGTGAGCAAGTGATGGAATGCTACGTTTCTGAAAATCTGATATAGAAACAAACTAATCTACATCTTGGATGACCTGAGGGTGAGCACATTTTCAGAAAAATAAATAAATAAATAAAAATAAACAAACAAACAAACAATATACAAAACATCATAACCTCAAATGAAAAAAAAAATATATATCTCATAATAATATCAAAGTACCATAAAATTGCACATCAATAAGAATTATTGTATAACATACGAAATAGGCCTACAAAAACAAGTTTCCAAATAAGTGATAATGTCAGCTCTGCATACCAGAGTTTAAAAAAAATGCTAAGAGATTTTAGTTGCAATAATGCTTTTACACACCTGAATACCTCGATCACCTTTATATGGTGCAATGCAACCAGATGTTATATCTTTCAAAATATTTTTTTTTTATACATTATGTTCTTTTTCTGTGTTTATAGTGTACAAATATAATACTGGATGGATGCACAACTCTTAGTTTGTGAAGCGAGATATCTAGGTATCTTGTTTGTTTACCGGCTGCATTATACAATCTAATGGCTATCCTTTAATCAACTATAGAAAACAATGGGGTAAAAAAAAATCAGTGAACAGCTTTGATCATGATGAACGCACAAAACACTGATTGTTGAAATTACTAGGGCATGTCCTTACTATTTTCAAAAGTATAGTCAATAAGAAGAATTACCAAAATTATACTATAGTAGCCTATAACGTGTCATTCTTCTAAATAAACTGTTGCATTACTTATTATTAAAGTGTTCAAGTCTTCATTTATTCCTAGATGGTTCCTCCTCCTCAAGCAAATATTTTTGTTTTCCCATTTCAAAAGTACAGTGGCAGAAACAGTTGGTGGATAATAATCATCTAAAACCTTTAATCTGTAAAACCACAGAGTGGAGGAGAAGTCAATGAATATTTTCCCGGTTTAAACACTCCAGAACATGTTTCATCTTGACAATAGAAGCAGTCGCTGGAGCACAGGTGAATTTATATGGAGTGGATACTTCATTACAGCGTATCAAAATTCAGATGATGCTATTTTGTCTTTAACTTGTCCAGTAGCCTACTGCTTTTCAGAAGTTATATTTGCAGTCTGTAATCTGAGCAAGAGAACCAGATGCAGCAGATGTCTCGCCACATCAACTTCCCCACAAATATGTTACCCAATATACATATATTAATCTTCAAATGATGTTGTGGCCTTTAAACTAAAAACTCAGACATCACAAAAGCTGTTGGCTAATCTTACATTACAAAGTCTCATTTTCATAGAACAGAACAACACAGTATTCAGCAGTTAGGTTTCTTTGAAATTACCTAAATGACTGGCAATTATTAGTTGATTAACCATTTGAATGTCCAACTGTGATTGTTCCAATTAAATTCAGTTATATTTACATAGTAGACCTGAAGTGGTTAGTTCATGATTTCTGTTTTCTGAATCTGAGAGGGATTTTCTTTGTCCGTTTCTAAAGAGCTGTTTGGCGACATCTTCTGGAAATATCTTATAAAACACTATACTAACATTTTAGCAAATCTCAAGTCATTCAACTCATCCAGCACTGTTTTCTATGTTTCCATCTGTGCATGGTTTCTGTCTTATGAAGTATCCCGTTATACGCTGTGAGAAACCACTGTAAACAATTCAGTGTGTGAGTGAACTGTCGGAATGAATTAGACTGAATCCTTTCAGACTTTAGATCAAATGAGTGATTCATTCGCGAACTTCGCATTGCTTGTTCTGATTTCAAGATGATAGAAAACATGCACATGCATGATTATCAGGGAAAATTACTCCCAGGTCACTGTCCCGGGTCGCATATGGATTTATCAGTAGCCTAATATGATCAGCATAAGTACAATACAAAACAACAACAACAACAACAAGCACAAATTATATTTTGAAAGTTGATGTTTTGTTGTGCGCTTTCCCCCCATTTTGAGCACGGCTCCTGAAACTTGATTTAAAGGAACAGTTCATCCAAAAAAGAAAATTTTCTGTTAATTTACGCACTTTTTAACGATTTTTTTCCCGCGTATATTTTCCGCGAACTGATTCTTTCGACCAGTTCGTTTTTGCTTCAAATAACTGATTCACCAGTTCGTTTATGTAATCATGTACTGAGGGAATGTAAGCAATTACTGAAGCACCGACTAATGATGTGAAACGTGGATGTTTTTACATTTTACATTTAGTTATTTAGCAGACGCTTTTATCCAAAGCGACTTACAAATGAGGACAAGCAATCAAAACCAACAAAAGAGCAACAATATGCAAGCGATATGACAAGTCTCGGTTAGCCCACAGGTAGCAAGGTTTTTTTTTTATTCTATCAAGTAGATAGAATAAAAAAAGAAAGCTAGTGTTAGAGGGTCAGACAGATACAAAGAAGACTAATAAATACAAAGAAGACAGATAGATAAATCAGAATTAGAATAGAGAGTGCTAAAGTTAGAGGGTCAAATAAAGATGGAAGAGATGTGTTTTTAGCCGTTTCTTGAAGATGGGTAAGGATTCAGCTGCTGGATTGAGTTGGGCAGGTCATTCCACCAGGAGGGAACAGTTAATGAAAAAGTCTGTGAAAGTGATTTTGTGCCTCTTTGGGATGGTACAATAATGCGTCGTTCACTTGCATAACGCAAGCTTCTAGAGGCACATAGGTCTGAAGTAATGAATTTAGGTAAAGGGGTGCAGAGCCAGAGGTGGTTTTGCAGGCAAACATTAATGCCTTGAATTTTATGCGAGCTGCTATTGGTAGCCAGTGCAAATTGATGAACAGAGGTGTGATGTGTGTTCTTTTCGGCTCATTAAAGATGAATGTTTTTACATGTCTAGTGAATATTTCATCAACTCACCTTACATAAACAATGAGAAACCATAAAAACTTTAATTTCGCCCCGTCATTCAAATGCTCGGTTCAAACATGCTCATTTCAGCGGCTCATTGGCCTTCGGTCTGAGTCGAACTGTTTCCTCAGTTCAGTGGCTGATGGAGGATCTGGAGTGCTGAATGAGTTGTCAAAAACCAGCATCGTAGAATCATATGCTGGCGTATACATCAGACTGACTGTCATGAACGTCCAAAAGTGAGTTTTGATTGAGAATCTTGTAGATCTGTGCTGGGCCTTGAACTGTTTTAGATGGTGATTTGGTGAACTGGTTCAACTGGTGAAGAGAACTGGTTCAAAAGAATGGTTCCTTTGCATGAGGCTCTGGATTACAGGTAATAATGTTGTAAATAATGTTCAGTTTCTTGTAATTTTACTTCATAAGACCTCAATACATCATCAGGAGCCACATGGATTTATTTTGTGTTCCCTGATGTGCTTTTTATGACGACACAGCTGCAGTTTTTGAATCCGCATGGACCACGATTTTAGCTAAAAGTCTTCTATATACTTTTCTACAAAAGAATAAAAAAACAAAAAACATCATCTACATCTTGGATGGCCTGCGGGTGAGTAAATTAACAGCAAATTTTCATTTTTGGATGAACTATCCCTTTAATACTTTCTTAGTTATGAGCCTAAGAAAGTGATTGTGAGAGATGGTTCTGTATCTGCTCATGTCCAAGAATCATCTGATTTAAATGAAAACATTCCACTCGTCTTAGCAGAAGAGAACGAGCACAGAACCTCGGAGACAGTGGCTTTGTTATGATGCTACAGAATAAGGGGACCAGATTTCCTCAAAATATATTTGAAATCTCACTTGTAATTATTGGAACTAAAAACCAGGACAATTTTATTTTTTAATTGTTGTGGGTTTCATATTCTTTTTATTAGGCCTATAATTACAGTAACCATTACAAGTAGCAAACAAATCAAAGCAGTATTATCTTACATGATTAGATCCTTCAGGTCATCCTTTTACACATCCTTAATGTGCAAGCTATAGAACAGAGATTATCTTACTGTAGGGATAGTAAGATAATGCCTTCTAGTGGCTTTGGCTGGAAGATCGAATGGAAGTTCCAGAAGCTTCACTGTCCTGAGGTGCAGGTACGGTTCAGTTCACCAAACATCTGCCCTCTGCTGGCCAGTTATGGACCTGATTAGTCTAATTAAGACAGCGCAAGGAGGACGTTTGCTCTGAAAAACAACATTCGCTTTTGTTGTGCTATACAAGTTGTTCAGGTTATGTTAGCTTAGCGTGTGCTACTGTCCTGCTACTTTTAATTATATGTACATCCGTAACTATACTGTCTCGGTCCTTTTAGAATCATTGTCATCCCCATCTCACAGGGTTTTGTAGTGGCATATCAAAAGTGAACAGTACCTTTCAAACACTTCAAATCTATCTATCTATCTATCTATCTATCTATCTATGCTCGGTGTCCCCAGATATTGAACCATATCTTCTTGTAGCCAGACACATGCAGTTAAAGGCACAATTTTTGTTATTTTAGCTGCTGACCAAAACATATTTTCAATTTACAGTTATATAATGAATATGGGCTTAAAGTGCACACTCTGAGCTTTAATCTAAGGGTATCCTCATCACAACTGGAGGAAAGGTTAAGGAATTACAGCTCTTTAATACTGTGTGTATCTCCCCCCTTTTTCAAGGGACCATAAGTAATTGGGCAATTGACTCAAAATCCATTTTGTGGACAGATGTGGGCTATTCCTTCATTATTTCTACCTCAGTTAAGCAGGTAAAAGGTCTGGAGTTGATTCTAAGTGTGGATTTGCATTTGGAAGCTGTTGCTGTGAACCCACATCATGCGGTCAAAGGATCTCTCCATGCAGGTGAAACAGACAACTGTTAGACTTCAAAACCAAAACAAATCCACCAGAGGGATAGCAGGAACCGTAGGAGCGGCCAAATCAACCTTTGGTACATTCTGAGAAAAAAAAAAAGAATGCACTGGTGAGCTCAGCAACTTAAAAAGGCCTGGACGTCCACGGAGGACAACAGTGGTGGATGATCTGAGGATCCTCTCCACACTGTAAAAAGATTACTGTAACTTTTACAGTAACTTACTGGCAGCTGGATGCCAGTAAAATACTGTAAAAAGGTTTACAGTATTATTACTGTAATTGCATTTACAGTATAATAATGG
>JAFVLL020028071.1:0-16388 GCA_021397915.2 Tor tambroides
AAAGGCAATCTGTCTCAGGCTCCCATAATCACCATCTGTCATTCCCCTGAATCAATAGAAATGACAAACGAGGACCAGAAGCCCTGCTGACAGGCACAGAGGGCAGAGTGCTGGACAGAGCTCTCTGGATCTTCAGGGGTGGATCTCATGTTAGAGCAGGTCAACATCACTGCATTCCTCCTGGGTCTCCTGCTGAACTCTGGAGGCCTTTATGACTCAATTTGTTTAGTAATTAGTTTGGTGTTGATGATTTGGAGTAATTCGGGGTCAAAGCAAATCAAGTGTGTTTTTGTGTAGGTGTTTCTTTAATTACAGCCACTTTTGTGTCCTAGGGATTGGTTTTCATTAAAACTAACAGGCTGCCAAGTTTTTCTTTTTACAGCAGAGAGCATTGCGCCTGCAACACCAAGATCATGGGACTAATTCCCAGCAAAGCAAGAACTGAAAAAATATGCATCTTGAATGCAATGTATGTTGCTTTGGATAAACACATCTATCAAATGCATACTTGTAAATAAAAATGCAATTATGAGGGTCACGTTGATCAGTTGTTTTGTAAAGTAGGCATTTATTAGCAAACATTATAAATAGTAATATCTCATGTTAACGTTTTAAAATAATTAGTATAGATTTTTACACAAATTATGACCATCACTTGTCACAGATTTGCCACAAATGAAGATTTTTTAAAAGTGAATGTACCAAGGAGACACAAATGTCAGTGAACAGCATACTTGAGATGAAATTGAGCTGAAGTTCAAAGTCCAATGTTAAATGTCATTATCAACACACAATGATATCAAACTGATGTCATTTAATTTGAAGTCCACATGACCAAAAATGAAGAACTGAAGTTGACGAAACACACTTGTTAACCTTTGTTCTTCCAATTTTATATTTATGTTTGTATCTGTGATTTTGCATTGAAAAGGTGAAAAAAAAAACTTTTAAGACTTTAAATGTTTAAGTGTAACACTTTTACAATAAGGTTCCATTAGTTAACATTAAATAAATAAAGCATTAACTAACATTAACTAACAATGTTTAGTACATTTATTACAATATTAATCTTTGTTAATGTTAGTTCATTTTCCATTGTTAGTTCATGTTAGCTCCAGTCCATAAATAATATGAAAACAGACACAACTTTTTTTGAATCAATTTGAATGATTTATGAGAAAAAAGTGTCAATTATTTAATCAACTAAATAAGGTTTCAAAGTGTTATTATATCTCAGGTTATAATGTAACTAAACTGTTAAACTTGACTTAATCATGATCAAAAGTTTCTGGGTCTTTATGTGTTCTGAAAAAATGCCTTTAATACATACAGATGCATCAGCTGTTTATTGCTGAAGTCATTATTTACATGTCTTATTGAGAGACCCAGAAAGCAGGGAAAAACTTCATATAGATCATTTCGAAATGGTTATAGAATCAACTCAGGATATGGTTTATCTTTTATAGCTGGAATCAATTGCTTTAGTTGTACAGCTCCATCATGTGTGCAGTCTCCAGGGAATAACCAAATTACATTCCAGTCTTCTCATCACAGCCAGATTTGTCTGTGCAGGCCTCCATAAAGCCGCGTGCCATGACAGAGCTCCTAATACCCCCGAAGGTGCGCTGCATTGATGAGGAGCTTTACTCCTATACATCAAAGCGATTGTGATTGACAAAATAGTGTTAAAGCGCCCATCATGGTGCAGGCCTTGCAGACTTGTGGGCTTACAAAGCCTCAAAAACCTCAAGATTGAATCCAAGCTGGGAATAAAGGACACCGACGGATGATATATGGGGCGGGCTTATCCCAGCTCGGACCACTAACAACATCTAAGCGTCCAAGGACTTAGATCCACGTGAGCACGTTCACCTTCACTGTGGGAGCGAAGACGCACACACTGGCATTCGGATTGCTTGAAAACAGCACCTGCTCCTCCATTTGAAAACTATTTAGGGAGGCATCAAACTCTATCAGAGCAGGTCTGATTGCGGTCGCCTCTTCACAGTCCTCCAATCACTCAGTGAGTCAATTAGCCCCCGCCCTCGACAGCAGCCCTCCTCATCTGTGTGCTTCCAGCCTGAGAGGGAATCCATTCAGTGCCACCGAGCAACACCTGAGGCCCCCCCGGCCCTCTTCTCGCTCGCCCACCCCCTTCCACTGGCTAATAGTTTGGCTCCAAGGGCAAACAGCTCACAATGGCATTCAATTCACCCCATTGTCCTCCTTTACTCCTGTAGAGGAGGCCCACCAGTCACCGTTCCAAAAAAGCCATTTAGTTAAAAACCATCGCAGGGAACCGAAGGTAAACGCACTCCACGACTCTCGGCCCGCCGAAGCGCTTTAACGCAGCCGTCTGGTCGTTTGCGGTGCTTTATTGTGAGAAAGCAAGCGGCGGCCACGTTTCGCCATCGCTTCAGGTTAGCCCGTGCTCACAATTGGTTATTTATTCAGGGCTCTTTTGAAATAATCGAGTTGACACATCTGTCAGATGGCGAGGGAAGGAATGCTAAAAGGTCACGGGGAAAGATACCAGCTGCTCCAGACAAACCTTTCCTGCCTTCAAATAGCACAGTCATTACACTGGAACAGATGGGGTCCCTGAGCTTTCATTTCAGTCTTCAGGTACAACGACACGAATGCAAGGTCAGTTTAAGTTGTCTGGAGGTAAAGCTCACCATCCCCTCAAAAAACACAGAACGCCGCTGCATCTAGACAACACTCGCGAGTAACAAGCCTGCCTGGATCTGTTTTCATCAATGCTGTGGCATCAAACAGAAGAGATGATAGTAAATGTAACTGCTTCATTCATAATTTACACAGGGCTTTTGACGTGATATGTCATCCAGAGAGAGTGTGTGTAAAAGCATGCTTGGTGCCTGAGGCTGAGCTCCGCCAGTGCCCTTTGATGATCACACAACATATTAAAGACCTGTAGAAAGAAAAGGATCTTTGATGTTGGTATTGGCATCATCTCTCTTCTGAGAAATTACGGCAGTTTTAATCACTTTGAGGGGCTGTTTTGGTGATCCACTTTTGAACTTGCTATTCTGGTATCATCAAGTATGAGGAATGCTTAAATTTTATCCTTAAAGGATAATATGGCATAACAAAAAGTGAATGCAATCACACAAATGAATATGAATCATTTAAATAAGTGCGTAAATATGTGTGTGCATGAATGCATTAGATTTTACATATACTGATATACTCCTATACATACTGATATACATATACTCCTCTGCGTCTTTGTTCTGCAAATGCTATGCTGCAGATGCAATCTCTAGTAATGTTTACGAGAGATAATGCAGGCTGTAGTGCTAACGGGGGATTTTGCTGTTCGTTTTATGTTTATTTTAATGGATTAAAAAGGTAAGCACAGCTGTAGATTACCAGGCTTTAGAAAATAAAGAGGATGTGAAGATAATGTAATCAGCACACTTACAATAGTAGTAAAAATTGAGTGAAATATAACAGAGATTTTTTGTAGATGCATGGAATATGAAAAAGATGTGATAGAAGTTAATCAAGTTTGATTGACAGCTGATATTGTGCTTTGTCACAGTTTCCACAAAAAACATAAAGCAGCACAACTGTTTTCAGCATTGGTAATAATAAATGTTTATTGAGCAGCAAGTCAACAGAATGATTTCTGAAGGATCCTGTGACACTGTAGACTGGAGTAATGATGCTGAAAATACAGCTTTGCATCATAAATTACATTTTAAAATATATATATATATATGACCCTGGACCACAAAACCAGCCTTAAGTAGCATGAGTAAATGTGTAGCAATAGCCAAAAATAGATTTTATGGGACAAAATGATTGATTTTTATTTTGTGCATGACCTTTTAAGTAAAGATCATGTTCCATGAAGATATTTTGTTAATTTCCTACCATAAATATATCAAAATGTAATTTTTGATTAGCAATATGCATGGCTAAGAACTTCATTTGGACAACTTTAAAGGCGATTTTCTCAGTATTTTGATTTTTTTGCACCCTCAGATTCCAAATTTTCAAATAGTTGTATCTCAGCCAAATATTGTCCTATCCTAACAAATCAATGGAAAGCTTATTTATTCAGCTTTCAGATGATGTATAAATCTCAATTTCAAAAAATTGACCCTTATGGTTTTGTGGTCCATGGTCACATAATAGAGAACATTTATTTTAAATTGTAATATTTCATCACATTAAAGTTTTGCCTATATTTTGGTTAAATAAATTCAGCTTTGGTCAGCATAAGAGACAGTGTATTTTTTCATTATCTTTTTTTCTTTCTTTTTCCCCCTCTATTTTAGATTTAAATTTTAATATTATATTTTTCCTGTATATGAATAAATTACGGTGGACGGTAAACCGATAAACATTACATTACAAGCTGACTGAACAGATGACAATGTGAACTGTACAATCACAGCAATGATAAACTCACTGATTTTCTCATCAGTGGCTTCATTAATTAGCAAAGAACTGCTTTATTTTGAGCTCACTGGTTACTTCAATTATGATGTTATTGATTACTTAATAGATTATCTTAGAGTCTGTGTATTAGTGTGAGATTTTTGGTTACTTAACTGATGACCACACAAATACTGTCTCACTTTATTGTTTAATTATATTTAGCAACCGAGGTTCATTAGTGTTAATGAGTAAAAAAATATGTGACTTCATTGATCACATCAAATTTTGCTTCATTGGTGGCCTCATTATGTAATTGATCATTTAAAGAGGCTAATAAGGCAATTAAGGAGAACTAATTGTGTAAACTGTACTTTTCATTGCCATAATTACATTTTCAAAGGATTACCTCATTATTGACCTTGTCCATGAGCTTGCTAATTAGCTCTTAGGGTCAAGGAGAGGCTTCATTGGCTAGGTCTAATTAGAGCAATGAGTTAATCACTGACCTCACCAATGGACTTCACTATTTTAAAAGAAAACATTTTGTATCAGGCTCAGTCATGATCCTTGACGTGTTAGATAGAAGTATATGTACTTGGCATAAATACCACCAAACACCTTGTCTGAAACGGGAGTACCCTCATCTAGATTGCCTTCATTAGTGGACATAAAACAGCCTGTCTTAATGATGAGCTTGGGTGCGTACTGGCCAGTCTACAGATTTCCATCGCAATGCATGTTAGCTGCATGGAAGTAGCTTTAATGATGAAGACGACGGACAAGCAGCTGGTGATGAAGAGAGAAAAGCGCTGCGTATGCAACGTTAACGGAATTAACAGAGCAGAAAATGTTCATCGGAGTCAATTAACGGCCATTCGCTAGGCTAGGATTTTTACTATCGCCTTGCACAAATGCAGCGGGAGCTATAGTATTCAAAGGCATCCTGCAAGAAAACATGCTGGAATCTGTCTGCAGAATTGCTTCAGAATATTCCAGAGACACAAAAAAATAAGGCTGCATCCAAAATCACATACTCTACGAGTAGGTACTACTTTTGAGTAAGTAATTACTCTGCGGCCATTAAAAAAGTATGTTCTATATAGTATGAATGTAATCCGCATGACTACATTCATAATGTTGTCATTGCCATGTGACCTACAAGGTTCAGTTGCGGCTCTTAAGTGCCATTCACAAATCATGGCCTCACGAGATGGTAAAGTGCTTAAGAATGTTGTCTTTTTTCAGTAATTTTTTTGCAAAACTTTTATGAATATTGTGAAATCAGACATACTGCTCTTTTTGTTTTTTTGCCAAATATATGCAAGTATTTATTAGAATGTAGCCAATATCTGACAACAGCTCTGTTCCAAAACCTAGTGAGCTATATAGACATCTGTCTTCTAAGAAAATACACTAACCATCATGGAATCTAATATAAGTTACTAATTTTGAATGATCTATAGGCAGCAACTCTGTGTAGAACATAAATAGATGGATTGATTTCAGTAGAGTTAAGCTAATGACATTTTTTTTTTTTTTCAATATTTCAATAATTTATGTACTTTTCAGTACCGAATTATTTGAGTTATTAATAATGAACGTTTATTTTTTTCATTGCACTCATTGTGGTGTATTCGATTGCCTTCAGAATATAGATTTTTTTTTTTTTTTCATAAACTGTATATGGGCCATTCTACAGAATTGGTCCAAACTGCTGTCCCATAACCAACAAACACATTAAAAAACATTTAAGTATTCAAATCGTAGATGTTTACTAAGATCCTTCTATTATCTATTGAAACCACAGTAATAGTTAAAATATTCGTTATATATATATATATATATATATATATATATATATATATATATATATATATATATAAAATCATTTATTGGGTACTTTCAATTGGCAGATGGCTGTCCCAAACCCTAACCTCTAAATTTCAACTTAAGAATATGCTATTGAAATAATTTTTATTTTTTCCATTGTTGTTTTTAAAAGTATCTTTTTGATTCTTTAAAAAAAAAAAAAAAAAAAAAAAAAAAAAAAAATATATATATATATATATATATATATATATATATATATATATATATATATATATATATATATATTGTTTGTAAATTATGAAACTTTATGTAATGTGTCCCGCATTTTTATCCGAAACAGTGTACGTTTTAGTCCATTGGCTGAGACTTATTTTAACTATACCTTTAAATTTATGATCAGGAAATATTCCTGTGTCCTCGCTCTCGTAGCTATAAGGTGTGAGTACAAAGGTCATTTTGAGGTAAATGTGATCAAAAATCTGAACAATCTGTGTGTAACTTAAAGGACCGTCACTACCAAATACCTTTTTTTCTGCAATTAAGCACAATTTTTTTGGGAGTTATTCCATAACATTTAGTTTTTATATGTGTACCACTGTTCAGAACTGTGCTAGCTAACCATGTGCTGATTAGCATCTTTGAGCTAGGTTCAAAAGTATCTAAAATTGTCACTACCGACAGTGACAATTTGTGACATGACATCTTTGTCTTTTGGATGTTATCCCATAAAATTGTCACTACCGAAACAGTCATGACCGAAACATGTCGTCATTGTTTCGGTAGTGACAAAAGAGAACACATAATCCTCTTATTTGGGGGAAATAAACAAAATTTTATTACAGATATGCATTTTTTTTGTATTTTAGTATGTTTTAGTAGTGTTTTGGTATGTGAGTTAAAATTCTGTGATGTTATGTGGTTGCTACCAAAGCATTTCTGTCACTACTGAAAATGTGCAGTCACTACCGAAACACAGGAAACACAGTTTTGTCAAAAATAAAGTATACTGAATTATCAACTAAGATGTTATGATAGTTTTTGGTTCAATGTATATTCAGAATAATGAATCCTTAACTTTGAAATCAGTATGATCAACTTTTTGCCTTTTACAAAAAAAAAAAAAAAAAAAGCATAAAAAATACAACAAATCACATAAATTACACTTGAAATATTGTTAGAAATGTCATTTTTATTGATTTACCTCTGAAAAAAAATATTTACAATGTAGATGTAAGCAAAATCTTAATAGGTTAATATAACCGTTCTAATTAAATTATTATTACTGTGTTTCGGTAGTGACAAGTTTGGGGAGAGGACAAATATTCCAAAACTTTCTGAAAATACAATATGAGAATTAACTGCACAGTTCCTAGAAATGTGTACCTTGGATATTATACAATTTGCATACATACAATTTTTTTTTGGAAAAATACTTTTTTTCAAGACGTTTCTAACTCTGACTTTGGACCAATTCTGTAGAATGGCCCATAAAGTTGACATTTTGATGAAGAGAAAATACTCTTTTCCAAAACCTAGTGAGCTGCCTTGCTGCCTGCTGCTTACAAAGCTGCCTTCGAAGAAAGCATACAAACCATGATTACACTTCATAAGTGATTGATTTGGAACAATCTACTGTACATAAGTAGTAACTACTGCTGTATCCGAACATGTGTACTTCTCTACTGTACTGTATATTAGACAATTGTATCCTGATGAGTTACTGCTTCCATTGACTTTCAGAAGTGCACATCTAGTGGACATCCCATATGGCAACAGGAGAGCAGCTGTGAATGGCAATGAAGCAATGCAATTGATGCTAGTAGGTCACATGACAATGAGGACATGACGAATGTTGCACGTCTGGATTACATTCATACTACATGCACTCATGCTCTATAGAACGCTATAGTATGCCTACTTATTTAAAAGAAGTACCTACTCAAAGTATGGGATTTTGGACGCAGCCTGTGGGCCCTATTTTAATGATCTAAGCGCATGGTCTAAAGCTCTGGGCACTCTGGGCGTTTCCGAATCCCTATTCTCGTAATGAGTGTGTTTTTGGGCATAACGTGCAATAAACCAATCAGAGTCTCATCTCCCATTCCCTTTAAGAGCGAGTTGCGCTCGCGCCATGGCGGATTTGCTATTTAAGCGGCGGAATTTTAAGGCGCACAGACTGAACGCCTCTCCAGAGAGCAAACTGATCTGCTCATGCACGAACAAATAGGTAGGCTAATTCTGATACACGCAATGACTATCCATTATGACATGTATGACATTTTTATATTTATGTAGCCTACACATTAATATTATTTTACACTGTAATCTTTTAATTTTTAATATTTGGCATGTTTGTGTGTTGCTCCGTGTCCCTGTGTGTAATAAGCAAAGTGAACGCGCCTTGTGGACCAGCCCAGAGGCGCATTTTGTACTAACGCGCTCTTTAAATAACAAAAAAAAATATTGCGCCATTGACTTTAGACTGTAGACCAGGTTTGAGTTGGTCTATGGCGCAGTCTATGTTCAGTTCCTCAAAATAGCAACGCGCCAACAATGCGCCTGAACACACCCCTTTTTTAGACCAGCACGCCCATGGGCACACAAAAGGGCGAAAATGCATTTGCTATTTAAACAACGCGGTGCATGACGGGAAAATGAGAACTGCGTCAGGCTGAAACTAGCAAAAACACTTGCGCCGCATTGCGCCAGGTGTATGATAGGGCCCTGTGTGTGCCAAACAAGTAGCTCTCTACATGGAAACTCCACTTAGAAGTTAGCATGTTACTAACCTCACAGTACAGAACAGTAATAAGGATAGATGCACAGCACATTTAATTATTGGGTAAAACAATTCATTTTCAATTCGTTTTTTTTGAAAAAAACTGCTTTTTGGAACAGCCTTCGTGTCTTTAAAGAACATATGGTGCCTCAAAATGCTGCATCTCTAGGCAGCTCACCAGGTTTAGAAACAGACCAAATGAAACATAGCATAATTAACAATGACAGTCTTTTTGAAAGAGGTTCCCAGTGAAGTGAGGAACATGCAGACATCCTTTTCTTCATGTCACTCAAAGTGTTTTCTCCTCCAGTGAGTAAATGCTCTTTGGCAGGGGTTAGATGGCTGTGCCCGTGGTCATAGTTGGTGATCACTACTGTTTAAAGTTTATTTGCAGCAGTCTTGAGTCTGTCATACTTTGAGTCCCCTAAATCACTCTGATCAGGCCGATTTTTCTCAAGCGTTCTGCTGTCTAGCTTTCAGATTAAGGCATGGCTCTGATCTGCTCTGATCGTATGTGACAGTTCCACACAACTCATGACATGCACTTTAGAGCTGTGGGCTTTTACAGTTACACACAGATAAGTGAGGCTACCGAAGCTGTCATGGGTCAGCTGGTTAGTGTGTCAATTTGAGTCTTTCTAGGTGTGTGGGTGTGGGTGTAAAAAGTGTAAAAGTGAAAAAGAAAGAGACAAAGAAAAGTTCTCTTTTTAAATCGAGTGAACTACCTGCCTGCTTTCTGTGTGAAAGCTGAACCAAACAGTATGTAGCAAAATTCTGCTGCTTTCCCTGGTGACATTAAACTTAAATGAGTCTAAGCTGGTCTCTCAGCCTGCTGAAGATGGTTCAGGCTGGTATGTTTTTTCAGTCTTAGAAGGGTTTTTTTAGTACCAGTTAGCTGGCTGGGTTGAGAGGTAGCCAGCAAAGACCACCAAAACAGCTTAGGTTTAGTTTAAGCTGTTTTATGATAGTAGCCTATAAGATACTGTGCTTCTGTCAGATTTGTTTCAACCACTAGAAATAAGTCAATAGAATGACTTGTAAACAATATGTCACATTTTACCTCAAAAGTCATTTGATGTCTTTAAACTCGATAGTAAGCTAGAAAAAGGAGCATTTTGATAAATATATGCACTATATTGCATATTCAGTATATTTTTTTTTAACTGTTGTCTTTATTATTTAATGCGAGTTTGAATAAATCTGTCATGAAAGCAAGTCATTATTAAAGCTAATGTAGATAACTTCATTAGCATCCACACTAACCTTCTGTTTATTGTAAGCGTGTTCTGCAGTTTTGACATTTTTAAATGCTGGAGCTCTTTAAAGTCTGGTGTATTCTGATTGGTTTTTATTGTTCATCAGCTGGAAATTGTTCTGAAAAACATTTGAACAGTATCACTCTTCTGTGTCATTATTGTTAGTTGTGGTGTGGACTGTACAGTTCTCAGAATTGGAACAATTAGAAAAACTTTATAGTTAAAGTTATCCTTCAAAATTTTGGGCTTAAAAAATCTTTTTTTTTTAATGAAAAGTCTTTTATGTTAACTGAAGCTGCGTTCATTTGATAAAATATGCAGTAAAAACAGTAATATAATGAAATTACAATTTAAAATAACTGTTCTCTATTTTAATGTATTTGTAATAAGTGTAATTTATTCCTGTGATGGCAAAGCTGAATTTTCAGCATCATTACTCCAGCCTTAAGTGCAACATGATCCTTCAGAAATCATTCTAATATGCTGATGTGGTGCTCAAGAATTGTATGGTTTTTTTTAAAAATTATTATTATCAGTGTTGAAAACAGTTGTACTGCTTTGTTTTTGCAGAAACTTTTTTTTTTTTTTTTCCTCAGGATTCTTTGAATAGAAAGTTCAAAATTTGATTCAAAAAATTTAAATGGAAATTGATTGTTACATTATAAATGTAACTTTCATGTCACAATTGATCAATTTAATGCATCTTTGCTGAACAAAAGTATTAAACTGTACTGACCCGAACCTATTGAATGGTATTGTGAATATATACAGATGGAAAATGCAATAGTATGTCCTGTGTGAATAGCCTCAGACAGTGAGGCAGCTCACTAGATTTTGGGACAGAGTTTGTGAGTGAGTGAGTGAGTGAGTGATTGGGGAGGTCTCTGGCCCTGTCTCACCCTTCATTAGAGGTTGGCCCTGTGGTGTTTATGGCTCCTGTGCTGACTTCTGCCTACCGGTGGCACCGTGACCGGGATCCACACGACGCTCACACTCTTGTTCGACACACTCATAAATCTTCAGATGAAATAGTGGCCTGTGTGCCAGAGAAAATGTTTTGTGTGTGTGTCTTTGTAAAACTAAGCAGATATTTCACTGAAATAAATTCTGAACACACCCTGCAGATGTTAATGAAAGCAATGTGTTTGTGGCATAGACCCGAGCACTGAGGGCTGATTGACAGGCTGAACTCTTGCAGTGATCAGTCTCTGAGGGAGAACATACAGAGTTTCCAGTGGTTTTTGCAACAGTTGTTGTTTTCATTTAACAAAATATGCATATTGTTTTCTATTTGGAATGGATTTATATCTCACGTCCATATTCTTTCTGATATTTGCAAAGTAAATGAATAGTTCAGACAAAAATTACCATTCTGTCATCATTTACTTACCCTCTTGTCCTTCCAAACCTCCTTGTCGAATTTCATTCACACTTCCACATATTCAAGCAAGCACATCATGTTCAAAGAAGAATACTGCTTTTATGTGATTTTTGGAGCTTGACAGCATCTGTCCTCATTCACTTTCATTGTATGTAAAAGAGCAGCATAAACATTTTGCCTAAAGCAGTGTATACTTGTCAGATTGTACATTATGGCCCTAGTGGCATCTTGGGGTAAAGCTGAAGGCAATCTATGTAACATAATATCTATTTATGTCACACTGCACAATAAAGCATCCTAGCATGATTGACAGCTTTATATCATTAAGCGAGTCTCACAAAATTGAAATGATACCATACAAACCCAAGCAATCCCTTGTAGTGTTGAGCAAAATTCAGAATTTAAGAATTAGCTCCTTTAAAAATTGTAAGTGTTTGAACTGAATTGAACACAGTTGGAATTTTAGTTATTTTAATTCTTCTTTGTCAAATTCAGTTTGAACAGAGTTGTCAGTTTAGTTCTGGATGCTGTTTAACCCTGACTCTAATGTCATTGATAAGACGAAATGTTGACAATAAGATAACATTGACGATAAAAAAAAAAGTTTCCTGATTAGTAAATCCGCATATTAGAATGATTTCTTAAGGATCATGTGACACTGAAGACTGGAGTAATGATGCTGAAAATTCAGCTTTACATCAAAGGAAGAAATTACATTAAAAAAATGTATTAAAGGAAAACCCGTTGTTTCAAATGACTTTTACTATATTTTCAAAGAAATATTCGAAATTTTGAAAAAGATATTTTCGAAATTCAGCCTTGGTGAGCATAAGAGACTTGAAGGGTAGTGTATATGTTTGTCAAGTCATATAGACAAGCAAGAATTAATATTGTAATGATGTCTCTAATTACTGTGCTTCACTTTGTTTCAGACACTTAGAACTTAGAACAGTAGGTTAAGTTTCATTGCAAATAAAAAAATCTACACTCTTGAAAATAAAGTTGCTTCACGGTGCCATAGAAGAACCTTTTTTGTCTAAATGGTTCCATAAAGAACCTTTAACATCTAAAGAACCTTTGTTTCACAAAAAGTTTTTTGTGGCAAAAGAAGGTTCTTCAGATTATAAAAAGAAAGAGATGGTTCTTTAAAGAATCTTTGATTGAATGGTTCTTTGTGGAACCAAAAATGGTTCTTCTATGGCAACCTTTTAAGCACCTTTATTTTTAAGAGTGTACTTTTTACGTTCCATGGAAATACAGGTTTGTAACAAAATGAGTAAATGATAATAGAATTTTAATTTCTGTATGAGCAACTATAAGTATTAACACAGTATAATAGTGTTGTTCTACAATAATTTAACATCTTCATCTTCCACTTCCTTTGTGCTTCCCTACACAACCCCCCGTCCAGACTAACACAGTGCCTGTGTGCACCCAGAGGGAAGATAGCAGCATGCTAAGACCTAGAGGCGCAGAGGAAGGGAGGATGGCAGGATGAAGAGAACAGAGGAATGTGAGACAGCGTGGCTCAGGGGGTGAGAGATTTGTCTCGGTGCACCGTGGAGAGGGGTGGGCTGGAGAAGGGGGGCAGAAGACGCCATATGGCCCCTGCCGGGGCTGGGTTTGGGGTGACAGGAAGGAGGGAGCGTGAGAGGATGAGGCAGCAGGCAGGGGAGACGATGAGATGGAATGCTTCCTTCTACAGTGCAGGGCAGATAGACTGGGGCCGAAGGCCAGACAGGGGCCACTGACTGACACCAGATCTGATTGCATCCAACACAGAGATGCCAAACTGTGACAGGTGCCAGCACTGTTAGAGCAGAGTGGAAAGAGAGGGAGGAAAGACCAGACGACGAGACAAATGCTGTTAGAGACGAGAGAAAATGAGGATGCGGAACTTGTGCTTGCTTAGTGGATATGACATACTGTACAGCGGCCTCTAAACATATTCAGCAACTCTTGAAAATGTAATTTCATTGCATTAGGTACAAAATGTCAAACCAAGTGACATCTGTAAACAAATTATGCCAGGGATTTTTCTGAGTTTTCGAGCCATATTTGCAATGGTAGTTCATGTGGAAGCCTGTTTCCACCTCAAAGTAAAAATAAAAATGTTAACTGTGAGATAAAGTTTAAAACAAGAAATAAGACCTCACACTGTCATCCATAAAGTCACAATTTTGAGGAACAAAGTTGTAATTGTGACAAAGTCACTACAAGATACAAAGTAGCAATTATGAGAAACATTTAAGTTTCTTAAATTAAAAAATTAAAATGAATTAAATTTTTTAATTAACACTTTTATTCAGCAAGGATGCAGTAAATTGGTCAAAAGTGATGGTAAAGACATTTATAATCTTATAAAAGATCTGTATTTCAAATAAACCTTTTTTTTTGTTGTAAATTTTCTAATCATAAAATAATCCTGACAGAAAATATATCATGGTATTAAGTATTAAGCAGCAAAATAGTTTTCAACATTGATAATAATATCAGTTTCTTCAGCAGCAAATTCTGAAAGATCACTTGACACTGAAATATGGACACTGAACACTTAAAAACAAAACAAACAAAAATTTTTAATATTTTACAATATTGTTTTTGTATTTTTGATAATTACATTCAGCCTTATATTATTGATAATTACATTCAGCCTTGTATTTTTGATAATTACATTCAGCTTAATAGCATAAGGCACTTCTTAAACCCCCCCCCCCCCCAAATCAAACAATATTACCAACTCAGTAGGATGATTTTTAAATTCATGCTAACTGTAAATAAATGCCACTTGTTGTGATATTTTGTTTTGCATGCAATGTCTTTCAAGTGTCAAAATACATTGGGTCACTGTATATGAAAATAGGATGGAGTGCACACACTATTTTAATGGTTTTATTCATTGCATGTGCCAGGCGGTTTGTATCTTGTTTATCTCTGTCAGGCACGTGATCGTTTGAGCATGTTTGCGTACGTGCTTATGAGCATGGACAAGGAATTATGTGTGAGTGCAAATAGGGCCCATTGGAGAGCAGGAGTGTTAGGAGAGGAGTGTGCATGTCTGGGGCTCAGGAGGCCTGCAGCTGTATGACCCAGGTGCCACGTGGCACTCTTGCTTTGGCCCTGCTCTCTACAACCCCGCAGGCGGCCCTAGTCAAGAGGCTCTCACAGATTATCAATACATACACACTAATCATCTGCTGAAATTCAACTTCAATATCTGTCGACCTGACAAATATTATGCAGACTGGAAATTCTGTCTGCACAGTGGCATCATATCTCTTTTCAGCAGTTGCATTTGATCATCTGAAATGGCCTGTTGATGGCGTGCAAGATTCAGTCCCATTCATGTTTGGATCCCAAAGTGATTCTGTTGACTGACTGAACATTTTACATTTGTTAACATTAGTTACCAAAAAGTGAAAATTCTGTCATTAATTACTTACCCTCATGCCGTTCCAAACCTTTAAGACCTTCGTTCATCTTCGGAACACAAATTAAGATATTTTTGATGAAATCCGAGAACTTTCTGACATAGACAGATATTGACATAGCTTTCATAGACAGCAACGCAACTGAAATGTTCCCCGGCCCAGAAATGTAGTACAGACATTGATAAAATAGTATATGTGACATCAGTGGTTCAACCTTAGTTTCATGAAGCTACAAGAATAATTTTTGTGCGCAAAGCTAACAAAAATAATGACTTTGTTCAACTTTTTTTTCTCTTCCATGTCAGTCCTCTATGCACGTTCATGAGAGTTGGCTAAAATGAACTATTATTAGACTTTAGTCAGGGCAGGCACCATAATGAATTTTACATGGATGAAAACGAGGCTGTGAGAGATAGACTTACACTCTTTACAGTGGCACACACTGTATAAAGGTACTAGATTACAGAATTTTCAAAACTTTTAAAACTGTTCTATGGAGTTTTTAGTGGTGTTTTGCCAGCTGGACAGCCGGTAAATTGTTAAACAACAGTACAAATCACTTCTATCCCACATTTTCATTCCTGTCAAAAATTACATTTGGCTAAATGTTAGTTCATAAAAATACAATTGTTTATGTTAGTTTTCAGTGCATTAACTAATTTTGACAGATACAACTTGATTTTAAAAATAAAGTTAAGGCATGAAACCATACCGGAAATAGTACAAAAAATCGCATGATGTACTTGAACTTGGGGCAGTTGTGGCCTAATGGATAGAGAGTCGGACTTGTAACCCGAATGGTCGCGGGTTCAAGTCTCAGGTCCGGCAGGGATTGTAGGTGGGGGGAGTGAATGTCCAGCGCTCTCTCCACCCTCAATACCATGACTGAGGTGAGACCCTTGAGCAAGGCACCCAACTGCTCCCCGGGCGCCACAGCATTGGCTGCCCACTGCTCCGGGTGTGTGTTCACAGTGTGTTTGTGTGTGTGTATGTGTGTGTGTTCACTTCTCACTGCTGTGTGTGTGTACTTGGATGGGTTAAATGCAGAGCACAAATTCCAAGTATGGGTCACCATACTTGGCCACACGTCCTTTCCTTTCCTTTCCTTGAATCATGTGATATATACAACACTTTCTTATGGTGATCTGTAAATATTTTACGTTTTTGTGTACTAGTGGCTAATTAGTATGAATTTATACAATTTCATTCATACATTTTCGTATGACTTGCTTACGGTTTGAGTTGGGGTGGACTTATATATATATATATATATATATATATATATATATATATAAAAATGT